>JBBJLR010036199.1:1906-12369 GCA_037577145.1 Brachypetersius gabonensis
ATGCTATCTAAATGTATACAAACCAAAAGCATGCTATCTAAGTGTATACAAACCAAAAGCATGCTATCTAAGTGTATACAAACCAAAAGCATGCTATCGAAATGTATACAAACCAAAAGCATGCTATCTAAATGTATACAAACCAAAAGCATGCTATCTAAATGTATACAAACCAAAAGCATGCTATCTAAGTGTATACAAACCAAAAGCATGCTATCTAAGTGTATGTAAAATTGTTATTGCCTGTCCACACCTGTGTAGGGTGATTATTACAGTGCTTATAATTAAATACATTCTTCTAACATGTAAAACAATGCAGCTCCAGGTAATGCCAGCAAGTAGTTTTTCATCAGAGAAGGGGAGGTAACAGCTGTAAACGGACAGTAGTAATTAAAAGGAAAAAATAGATTTATAGATAAGTAACAAATATTTTATAAAAAGACTAAACCTTTGACTATAAGGTACCTTGTGACTTATCAGATCAAATGTGTTAGTTAAGTAAGAATTACATCAAGTTATAATTTGTTTGTCATTGTCAAGATCATGTTAAGAAATACAAAGGCAGTAACTTTAAAGGACATTGCAACATCAAAGGAAATGTTTCATTCTATGGTGATGAACAATGGAACAGAGAATCTGCTAATATAGCTTGTGATATTATGTTAATTAAGTTAGGTTTTTTTAAGTCCCTGTCTATGTGTGTGTGTGTATGTGTATGTACAAACACTGATTAAAATGACCATTACAACCACTGGTTGTTGGTGAAGTGAAGCGAATAGCTCTTGTCGAGTTCTTGAAGTAGATGTATTGGGAGCGGGAAAAATGGCAAGCTTAAGGATCTGACCCACTAAATTGTAAAGAAGAAAAAAAAGAAGATCTCCAAATCAACAGGTCCTGTGTTCTGCTTATCGTATGCAGTAACAGGGCCATGGTAGCCCAAGGCTCATTAACGCACTTAGCAAGCAAAGATTGTTTGAACTGATCACACATAAAAGCTACTGTAGCACAAATCGCTTAATGCTGGCTGTGATAGAAAGATCAGAACACACTGTGCATCACAGCTTGCTGCATATGCGCCTGCAAAAGCCACAAACCGGTCAGAGTGCCCATGCTGACCAATGCCCATTACTGAAAGCAGAAAGGAGGCAAGTGAGCACTAGAGTATTAGAATTTGGAGGGCAAGTCAACACATTTGGACAAATGGCTCAAGCCCTTCTCAAACCATTTCTGAACAATTTTTGTGGTGAGGCAGGGTGCATTACCTATTGAATACATAGGCAATATGTTTAGGTAGGCAATTTGTGTCAACATTAATGCGAGGACCCAAGGGTTCCCATCTTTACGCTCCCTGCATTGGCCTGCCTTCTTTGTAGAGTGCATCCTGATTCCATCTCCTCCTCCAAATAATTGACACCTGGCTGTCCATATGCTATAGCAAAAACCTTCCATTGTTGTATGTACCCACAGCAGGGGATTTCACTTGTGGAAAGGGGTCAGCATGGCCAGTCCAACCAGTCTGCAACAATGCATCTTCATATATAGCAAGCTGCAATGTTCTTTTAACTTTTTTTGTTCATAGTTTGTCAGCAATTTGTGCTGGAGTATCAGACCAGACAGGCTAGCCTTGTCTTCTTACATGCATCAGTGATCCTTGTCTATAACTCTGAATGATAATGTCATGGATTCATCAGTTGTCCACATATTTGACACTGCATACCGCATTTTGGTGATGCTCGGACCCAGTCATCTAGCCATCACAATGTTTCCCTTGCCAAAGTCACTCAGATCCTTATACATAGATCCTTTCACCCATTTTTCTGCTTCCAACATACCAACCTCAAGATCAGCATGCCTTATCCGACACTTCTTGCGTCTACTTTTTGTTGTCAAATGTTTGTTTAGTGTGTGTATGTCCTTATCATTAAGTGAGTTTTGGGAATATTAAAACTATTAAAACACCAAAAAATGATATTGTTAGCCATTGACTGAACCGTGGTTTGCACACTTTTTCCTCCAATGATTTTCTGTTGGATTCATGGCAGCAGTCTTTCCTGTTGGATTCATGACAGCAATCTTGTTTTCAATTTCTGTAACCTGAGAAAAAGATGCTGGATTTAGGGAAGATATTATAACATTACGGAATGAGATATTTAGAGGATTTTTTTTCCCGTGATTTCGTCTCACCTCACTTTGAGTGTTTTGAACACTCGCAACCGTCAAAGCTACTCTGCTCTCCAGCTGAGACAGCGCACAACTTGCAGTGGCACTGGCATCATAGGAACTCAGTTTCCTCCGAGTGTTAAAGGGCCTTTCCGTGTCAACAGATGACTTTGGGATAAAAAGCAAGTGATAAAAAGCTGAAATAAAATAGTCACATACAAAGCATTCTGCACTACTCTAAAATGCCTAGTAAGTTGTATTTTGGTGAATGGTATTACATTGTTTATGTATTGAGCTGCCTCTCAGTTCTTCATCATTTTAGACTTTGTAAAATCTCATTCTTTGACTGTGTTTACCCTTTTTTGCAGTTCAGTATGAAGACAGAAAACATTAGATATCATGTCAGGACTCTGGCATTCCTGTATAAATATGAAAGCAAATGATGTCACAGTCATGCCTGTGATCTTGTGCCACACTGGGACAGTTCCCACCTGTGACCACTGGGGATCGCATTGTACCCCAAGGACTGCCTATCTCTGGATTGGATTATTCCACCCAACTGTATATAATTCAATGCTGATCACTCCTCTCACCTGTCTATATTCTGTTATTACTCTCTGTGTTCCCCAATGGTCCTTAGTCCTGTCTCCCCGGTATTTATAGATGCCTTCTCCTGTTGTTTCTCACGACAGCATGCCCTCACATTGTCTCTCCTAATCCCAGTTTTGTTCGTTTCTCCATTATTCCCTTACTTAAATAAAGTTCATCTATGTTAGAATGGAAGTCTGCTCTGGTGCTCTCCTTCCCAATCACTACCGACAGGACCGGGTCGTGACAAATGATAAAATATACTGCACTGAAAAGTCAGAAATAAGAAAAAGACCAGCCGTGTTGAGAAATGCCAGGGAGATATGTTTACCTCACACAGGCTTCACCCAATCCTGTCCTAACAATACGTCAGCAGACCAAATAATAACCAAATACTGATATGCTTCAGAAAATGTAATTTCTTTAGTGCAAGTTACTGTCCCCACACACTACTCCCCGGGTAACCCTTGTTAGTGGTTCACGTAGCGAATGGGTTAAAGGCAGGGATAGAATTTCACCTTGTTCAGACTGTGTGCTGTGGTCTGTTCATGCATTATTATAAGGGGCCACTTTACATTATATTCTACACTGAAAGATAATCAAAACACTGACCACCAAACTCTCAAATCTGCCATCAAACTGTTCAGAGTAAGGCCTCGTCCACACGGACGTTTGAAATGAATGCTCTGAACGCCATAGGGGTTTTTGTGGCGTTTGGTAGCGACGCTTGATCAACGTCAGCAAGGCGTTCGACTGGCGCCTGACGCCGTTTAACGCCAGCCTGACGCCAATCTGTAGATCGTGTATTATTTTGAAGCCAAGAAAACGTTGCATGCAGCGTTTATTTGACAACATCCGAACGCGCAGCGGCCGAACGCCGGGGCTGAACGCCGTGTGGACGCTTTGATTTGCTTCAATGAGCAGAAAAACAGGCGGCGTTCAATAGGCGCTCACCTGGAGTCACGAACGCCAGAAAAACGCCTGGTTCAGACGTCTGTGTGAACGAGGACTAAGAGAGGTCTCCTTTTGTCACTTTCTCTGTAGCACACATGAACAAAAAGCAGTAAAGAAACTCACCACTAAGCCTAATTTTCAGTAACATAGCTAATCAGCATCAGAATAAGCCATCAAGATACATACAGTATCTTGCAAAAATGTGACAGAAATTTTATTTGAGGAGCAGGAAGGCCAAATTAGACTTTGCCACAAACTTCTTACAAAGTTTGCCCAGTTCTGGAGTAAGGTTCTTTGGGCAGATGAAACTAAGGCCAACTTGTACTAGACTGCAGGGAAAAGAACAATATTGAGATAGAAAATGACAGCTAATGGTCCAAAGTATACACATCACTTGTTAAACATGGTGGAGGTATTGTTGTGGCAAGATCGTGAGCTACTGGTGTTAACTGATGCTCATGCTGTCAGGCTAAAACCACTGAATTTTCTGCTTACTTTTTCAAATTTGCCCCTTAAACAATAGAACCTCCTGAATTAATGCCTTAAATTTAAAATGATGGGGTTTCACAATCATTGTGACATCCATGGTCAGTGGCCGCTAGAGGCCGCCATTGGGTTTTGAATTAAGTTGAACTTTTATTTTGAATAGGTTGGTCACAGACCGTTTATATGAAACCCATTTTGAATTTAGACCAATGTGTTTATTCATTGGTTAGATGATAATTCTTGTTTTGTATTTATCGTTCCTTTGTTCATGTGATCTTACTCGGTCTACCCTCACACTACACCTAGGTGTGCATTAGTCCTTTGTGTTCAGTTTGGTAAGAGTATTGCGTCTTTGTTTGGAGTTTGTTTGTTTAAATGAAAGCTAGATGGGGAAATTGGAAATCTGCACCTGCGCCTCCTTGGGCTGGTACATGCCAGATGTGACACTCATGCCAAATTAAGGGATTTGGTGTATTTCACTAATCACTCTTACCACTGCACTACCAACCACAGGTGGAGGCTTGAGAATAGCTTTATCAGTACTCAAATGGATGGAATAAAACAAAGACACCAGGGAAAAATCAGCTGGCTTGTTTTAGGGCTAAAATGGAAAAATAAAACCAGATATATTTTTTTCTGAATATAGAGGACAAAGGGGGACTGAGGTTGCAAGAGAAGAAAGAAACGACATTTTGTGTCTTTCTCTTTTTTATTCTCTTGCTATGTGCTCAACATCAGCACTGGGTTGGGAGACCCCCAAACTGACAAAGATCCAATAAGATTTGAGAAAAACTAGAATCATCTGGTACTGGCTTCTTCAGTGTCATATTGGACATATCGGAGAAGCCAGAAAAAACTTTAAATAAGGTTATACACAGGTGCTTTTAATTATGAAGAGTAATTACTCTTTGCTTCTGGCCAGAGTGATGCAAACAGTCCTGTGCTACCCCCTGCTGGACAGCATTATAAAGTGGTGGTTTATTCTGAAGTTGACCACTATATGATCAGTATCAGAATCATCACCAGTTTAAGAATTACAAGAAAAAATAGTCACACACACTAATATTTAATGAATCACTTAACTAATTAATGTGCATAAAAAGATGACCAACTGCTTTTTATTTGGTCTTAATAACAGGTAATTGGATCTGACTGTGCTACTTTTATTTATCTAATAATCATTTTTCATAGTGCAAATTTCTCTCCTGTATCGTCTTTCTGAAGACACCGGTTATACTTCACTCCATCAAGAGAATGTCCTTTTTATCCAGTGAATGGTGTCTAAAACAGGGACAGCCCATAGAGTAGATGAATAAAGAACATCATTCACATAATCTGTGCAGCTGCCAGAAGAGCAAAGACCAACTTTTTCCACAAGTAAAAACGCAAAGGTTTTTCAGCCTGAGATCTGTACAGCCTCACTGTTGCCCTCTATTGACAGAGAACAAAAAAGCTTGTTAATGTCTATCCGCCATGCAGTAAACATACAGTCATTCATTCCACCAGCAGATCGGTCCCAGAGCCTGCTTGCTGTTTAAAACAACTTGTATTAGCCAGAGAACTTTGACCCCTCAAGGGCAGATTGCAACATTAAATCCTTGCTTCATGCAACACAGTGAGAGAAAGTCAGGCCAATTTGGAAAACAACTTCTTGGCCAGGTCATACTCTCATAGAGTCAGGCAGGACCTTTTCCCATTAGAAGTAGTTACTCTCAGCTATGTAAAGCTAAAGCCAGGCGCTGCTGGTCTCCATGCAGTTTCAGTGCAGCAGGAAATGCCATGGCCAGGGTTCAGTAGGGGCCATGGCTGTGGGCCAAGATGCTTGATTAAAACTGTCAGCAGTGAAACACACTAAAATCTGCTCAACATGTAGTCTTCTTGCTAAGAACCTGTGGGCTTTACCTTTCCACATTGTCCTGATGCCAGGTGGTAGGTGGTGCCTGCATAGTGATTACCACCAAATAAATGACACAACACCAGACTGCTACCCATCCCCACTGGCTTGACCAGCGCAACCAGCTGAGCCAAGTTTCGGATTACCACTGAAGCCTTCAGCGCAGACCATCATCTACAATTTGCATCTGGGCTCTGAAACACAGATAAATAAGACTTAGGCTTTGAAGCAACATCACACCACCACTTGTAGGCCAATGAGTAAAGCGAGTGGTTTCATTGCTCTATGAAAGTTGCTCATTCTCAAAAATGGCAGCTGGACTGACAGGTTGCAGTGGGTCATAGTGGGGCTATGCCTCAGAATTGGCCCTACAGAGGACCTTCAGTCCTCGTCCACTAAGCTGGCCAGGTGCTGCGTACAGCCAGGATCTCCATAAGACATCTATGTGTCCTGAAGATGGGAATAAACATTCAGCCAGAGCATGTATCCAAATATCCATCCTGAATCAAACTGGCTTGCCTTGATGGGGGTGTCCTTCCAACTCTGGCCCTAGGTCCCAAACACCCTTCTCTGCTATTAAAGTTATTAAAATGCAACTTCATTAAAGACCACCAACAGACCCTTCAGGCCTGGCCCCCATTCAGTGAAGTAGGAAAAAATAACAGTGTTAGGCTGTTGTTTCTGAAGGGGGAGTTTAGCACTTTTGACACAGCCGTGTAGCCACCAAGAAAAACTATCAGTCTCTGCTTTACTGGAAATATGTTTTAGGGATTATTAGCTTCTACATCATTTCCTTCATATTTATTCAGAGTGCCAGTAATTCTGTGATATTCCTCTCATATGGTCTTACCTTCGGCACCTTACAGAAAAAGCTGCTTTTATCTATTGCTGCAGTATTTCTTCCCATTACTGTGGCAGAACAATGCCCACTTCTTCCTAAAGTGTTTATGTCATCTGCCATTTCATTTGCCTCATCTTCATCAGAAGAAAGGCCTTTGTCACTGATATTTCCAGTCAGCTCCTCCAGCTTCTTCTTAAGCTCCTGCTCCTCTTGGTCCACAGGAGACAACACTTCCTTTTCAGGTTTGGCCTGGGAAAGAAAGGGAGAAAGTTCTCTAAATTGTAGGCAAGGCAAATCTCTACATCTGAAAGCTACAGTGCAAAACTACAACATTTGTATAACAATATCTGAAACATAACATTAATAGAAGATAGAAGTGATCGGTATGTAGACATAATTAAGACAGCTATTTTATAATCATTTGAGCTATTGATTATTTAGACTATTTGGTTTTTTTTCCTGCCCCAATCTTATTATAATACTAATTTGTATAAGGTGAACTTTTCCAAAAGCATTAATATGTATGTTTGGAAATCTGAACACGCCTCTTTTGGAAAACAGATGTTCTCTTTTTTGTTTGTTCATTTTTTCTGTCCAAATATCCAAAAATCATATTGGCTAGGGTGTGCTGAAAAAAAGTATACCATAAGCTTGTCCACCACACATTGTGTGTGTATTTATATATTTGATTTTGTTTATTTACGAATAGGCATAATCTACCCCAAGGCCTACAACTGTGTTAGGACGCTTTTTTGCATTTTGAAGAAGATGCTTATGCTTCAATAATGTTAGATCTCACAGAAGATATTACAGGGTGTGTGAATGAGGAGAATAACAAATGCAGAAAATCTTTACAACACTGTATCATAAGAGTTTTAGAAAATGAGTTGATGATGTTCATTGATACTGTGATGTCTGGCCAGCGGCCACTGGGGGGCGCTGGGGGTTTGTTTATGTTTAGGGCTTTTTTTGACATCCTGAGTACACCAGCGGGGTAATAGCCATGGGATAGGTTCCAGCTGCTTGGGTACTCAGGATTAAGTGTTTGTGTTTTGTTATTGGTCGCTTGTGTTACTTTTCTTGTATTTAAGTTCAGGTTAGGTGGACCACAGTTGTCGGTCCACCATCATAATTATCGTTGTAGTGTCTGTTACCTTTAAGTTAACCTTGCCTTTCAGTTATGTGCATGTATCAGCCCTCGAGCCAGGTTTAAGTTTTGTGCAATAAAGAGAAAGACAAAGAGAATGGCAGCCTGCAGTTGTGCCTTCTCTTCTTGTGGTAAAGCCAAGAGACGTGACAGGTACCTTATCCATTAGGCACACAGACTGATTCGCAAATGTCATTTTCTGTTCCAGACGGCCAAGCAGGGTCTCAATGGCTGACATACGCTTGTTCAGCTCAGTTATCTAAAGCAGACCAAGGAAGAACAGACAGCATGATTTACTGTAAACAATTGTAGTTCATTTCTTAGTAAAAACTGTGACCTAAAGAGTTTGAACTGTATTTTAAGTTAAACTATCTATTTCTTCTGAGCTTACTATAATTTTACTGTAACTAGATGCATGATGTTAAAGATTTTCTAAATACCATCAGTTAAACAAAACTGTCAGTCAAGTTATTGATGTTTTCCCACAGTCTACAACAGTAACTGGGGCAGGTATTGTAATGCCTACTGGGGTAACAGCTCTCTAAAAGAACTGTAACCAAATGAGAATAAACTTGCAACACTGCACAACATTGCAGAAACTTTATGGTTGTTTAAATATGGCTATTCTTAAAGAGCTATGTTTAAAAAACCTGCAAGACGTTGCTGGCACTGTAATGTATAATCCACAAAATACATTCCTCTTTTTAATATCTCTATAGTTCTGACTAATGTAGTTCAGTACAATGATCCAGTAAATGTATGATGCCTATTTTTTATGCCTTGAGATGATTACAGTCTACCTGTTGCTTTCACTTCCTTAGCATAAGTCTGAAAGAAATCTTGTGAGAGGCACTGGTCCAGTGACAGTTACGCAGTACGGTTCTGTTAGGTTCAATTGTATATTACCAAATTAAATCCATGTTTAAGGTTCTTTAGACTTTTCTTTTGATTGTTTTTGAATAATATCACCCTTGATAATTTTATCAAGCTTATTCCCATTCACCTTAATCATGTCTATTTGTTTACTGTCTTTCTGAACGATGTTTTATGAGCCAGGTACAAACTGCAAGAGATTTAGATTCAAATAGAAACTCATGAACCATGAAATGTACATGTATTTAAACATGCTGTAACAAAAAGTAAGTAGTAACTCATTTGTAAATTAATTGAATAAAGGGTCATTTACAAAATGATGTGGTGGCAATTAGTGAAATGTAAAACAAAAATCGAACCTTACTTTAATGTACACTTACTGAATGCAGAAAATCTCATCATAAAATCTAATTTCCCACTAATCTATGTGTGTCACAGTTGTTTGCACCCTTAGAAATGTCTGCGGTATGTTCCTGCAGCATTCATATGTGATTAGGTGTTAGGACACTCCTCATCCTCATCCTCGTGTACAACTCCAACTTTCATTTGTCCCAGAGAAGCAATAATGTTCATTTTGTAGTTTCTGGGGGGTGGTATATTCAAATGTAACAAATAAAAAGTAACAAAGTTTTCATTTTCAGTTTTTATAGTACCTGTGGTGGGACCCCATCTGGTGAGTACTCCCTTTGCAGGGGTACAGCATACATGAGATTCGATGAATAGTCCACCTCTTCTTCCTCAGAGTCCTCTATGCTGGGTGGTACCTCATGGTATGCACTGCATACTGAAGAATGGCTGATTTTTGAGAGAGAGTGAGACCGCTCTATCTTATTCCCAGAATAGGTGTAGTTGTCTGACAAGGAGGCAAACAAATTGCAATAAACCTTTCTGGTTTCTGGATTTCTGAACTAGTTCAGGTTACAATGCAGATTTCTTTGAAATAAACAACATTTCTTCAAACAATCTGAAAATGCTATCACAAGTAGCCATGTTACTGAAGCACAGCCCATAGGAATACATTCATATACATATATTTCCAAGCAGTAGGAGAGAACAAATTCATTGCTTAATATATTCACAGTGTTAGTGAGATCAGGATCTAACACTACATTTTTTTGCATCTCAATCTTATACCAATTATTATGATACAGAAATGATAGACAGTTTTTCATCCAGTGCAGTATCTTACCAAAGAGAGAAGGCATGTCCAGACTTCTTCGGCTGCTGTGGATATCCTTCTTCCTTTCTCCTCTTCCAGCTCTTGCGTTCTCCAGGATCACCCTGAAGACAGAATCCCAGTCCTCCTCTGGTACAGACTTCTCATTCTGTGTCATCATTGCGACATTTCATTAATCTGATCTCATACAAACACCTCACCTGAATTTGCTTTTAGTCTACAGGCATGCAAGCACATGGACATGAATGCAACCGGCAACACACACGCGCGCGCACACACATACACACACACACACACACACACACACACACACACACACACACACACACACACACACACACAC
>JBBJLR010036208.1:0-12369 GCA_037577145.1 Brachypetersius gabonensis
CCCCAAGTTGCTCCAGGGAGACTGTCCCCTGTAGTTAAGGAATGAAAGTCGCTTTGGATAAAAGCGTCTGATAAATGTCATAAATGTAAATGTAAATGTAAAGACGTAGATCCTTCAACTTTAATTCAGAATCAGGACATAAAATAATGCTGGAATGCTTGGACAAATAAAATAATATAATATGTATCGTATTACAGAACAACACCTGTGACATGTTCATCTGTAATGTTTTTTCGTCAAGGTCAAAATGAAGCATGTATGGCAAACTTAAACAGTCATCCAAGTTCAAGTGGATGCTGGCCCTTTGCGGATAGGGTTTCCCCAGGCCTAGACCATGTTTACAGATACTGAGCCACACAGCATCAGAAACCACAAGTGAGTACATTACAAATGACTCAACTCAGTTGTTAAGTCAACAACAACTAACTTTGTTGGCACCCATGACCAAAAGTCTGTCACATAGCTAAAACAATGTTATTTATTTATGTTATGACTGCACAGACACGCACAGACACAAAAAAACACAAAATAACAACAAAAAAATAAAATGTAAAGTATAAATCCAAGAACACCAAGACAATACTCAATATGAAATACACTATGCTACATATATAAATACTGGGGTGTAAAATACTACAGCTAAGTACCTTACAGTTAAGTGAATTACTAGTAACACATTTAGTGGTTAGGGGTATATTATTGTATGCAATAATATTGACATCAGTAGTGATTTTTACATGGTGAGACTATTGCACATAATGATCATGTTTTAGCACCCAGTGAGAAAAGTGCACAATTGATAGCTGTTCAAACAACATGGTCGCTGTCATCATGCTCAGAAGAACTGCTGTCCACTGACCTGATCAGTAGATGTTTCCTCCTGAGGCTGTGAAACGAGAAACAGGAAAGGAGGAAGAGAGCCTAATAGAGACAGTACTGTCTGAAAGTCTTAGGCACCTATGCAAATGCTTTAAAGACACTTTTTCTCAGGGTGTGATAAAGTCTCTTTCTGCTTTAGAATAAATGCAAACAAATAAGAAAACAGTACATTTTTACATATTACTTTTTGCAGTTGCCAAGACTTCTGCACAGTACTGCAAATCTTAATCTAAACAGTAATATAAGATATTTACCAACAAGCCACTTTGTAAGGTAAATGTATATTCACTAGTTGTTTATTTTCTGACCTCCACCCACCATGCAGATGTCTTGTAACTTCACAGGTCTG
The DNA here is from genome assembly GCA_037577145.1 of Brachypetersius gabonensis. Taxonomy (NCBI): domain Eukaryota; kingdom Metazoa; phylum Chordata; class Actinopteri; order Characiformes; family Alestidae; genus Brachypetersius; species Brachypetersius gabonensis. The sequence continues at coordinate 1,229 of JBBJLR010036208.1, forward strand.
ACATCATGACGTTAAACACTTTGGGAAATGTCCAAGACCCATGAGACTGGATGCCATGAGGTCTGTTTAGATTTGTCAACCTATGCCAAGGCCAAAGTTCTTTGGAACAACAAACCAAATTTAAACATAAAAGCATGAAAAAAGGTTTGGTCACAAACTTGATGGATGGATGGATGGATGGCTGGATGGCTGGATGGATGCCATCTGTCTCTGTTGTGCTATAACACTAACAGAAATTGATTCATATGCTGCATTCATTACAACTAAGAACTCAGAATAGTCCAACTTGGCTCCTGCTTCCCTTCTAGAAGTGCAATGTCAGCTGTTTGAGGTCAGAAAGAAATGGGCACTGGTGTTTGTTTAGCTGATGTTAGTTAATGGCTTTTGAAAAGCATTTACATTGGAATTAAAGAGTTTTGTTTGATTAGTGCTTCTGTATCTAAAAGTAGTCTGTGGCATAGTCATAAAACTAGTGCCTGATAATTGATAAAAGCATGAAAAATCCTGCACAAAACATTACAACCTTAAGCTTTTCAGGTCATCATAAATGAATAGATCAATATATAAATATGGTTCTTTGTATGTAGGGCCTCCATGTTGAAACAACATCATAGCAGCTTGGAGATGTTGGACCTCTTGAGGAACTTGGACTATTCGAGTGGAAATTATGAGTTGGTGAGACATTTAAATGGATTTTCCTCACTTAAATGCCAAACACTTACCAGTCATGAATGCAGTGTATGTATGCATGTTGAGTATTTCCAGCTTTGAGACTTCTACTTATTATACACACAAAGCATTCAAAGATATTGTTTAATATACACAGCAATAAATGTGTTGACTCAACCCCATTGTTCAACATGGGATGTGTCTTTATGGCTAAGCCAACACCCGTTTCAAAGTAAACAGGTGATGGTGTGTATCTACAGACTGCACCTGTGCAGACGGATGCTTTGATATTAGTGAACATGGCCTGTTTGGTGGCATGTAGGGCCTCTGTCATGAACAAGTGCTTGACGGTTGTACATCTAACGCAGATTATGAAAGTGGTTTCATAACAGGTGCATCATGACTATAAAGGCTTGCCTGAAACTCTTGCACTTATCAACGGTGTCTGCACGTTCACCCTTAAAAGATGTGGGCACCTGAAGAGCTTGTAAAAAACAGTTTTGGTTCCATAAAGAACATTTAATGCTTTTTTCTTAGATGAGAAATTACTGAAGGTTTTTGGAAGAACTCTGAAATTGGTTATTTGGTTCTTATGGAACTAAAATTGATTGGTCAAAGAAGCCTTTGTGAAAAAAAAATTAAGAATGTGGACAATGGTCATCATAATTTTACAATACTACAGTTCCACGTAGTCTTATTTCTTTATTTATTTTGGCTTTTAAACTTTTGGTTCAAGTTCATTTCATTTTTCATCTTCTTAAGACAACCATCATAATAGCAATCATTAACTATTTCATTGTCCGTTTGGTCATCTTATGCAAGAGCTTCTTGGTTAATCATTACTTCAATTAACTTTCTTGGTACTAACCTTGAGGCATGACATGGCATGAAACAAATACATAAAGGTATTTAAAAAGAAATGATTCATAGTAAAGCGTTAGAATGTCATTAATGTCCTCTTGCGATTTGCATATTAGCATGCTAGTTAAACACACTATATATATTTGCTAATTTTATGCTGAAAAGAAGTTAACCTTTTTCATTTTCAGACTTGTTAGTCATATACACTGTCAGCAAAACAAATCAGTAACAATTACACCATTTGGACAAATGTATTGGGACACACCTGTTTTTCAGGGTTTGGGCTAGGTCTGTTGCTTCCAGTGAAGGGCAATCTTGATGCTTCAGCAGACATTTTGGACCACGCAACTTTGTGGAAGAACTTTTTCTGACCCGCACACAAAGCAAGCTACGTAAAGACATGGTTGGATGAGTTTCGGTGTGAAAGAACTTGACTGGCCCACACAGAGCCCTGACCTCAGCCCCATCCAACACCCTTGGGATGAACTGGAACAGTGACTGTGATCCAGGCCTTGTTGTCCATATAGTGTATTATCGCAATGTTTTTCTTAGATTTAATTTTGAAACATAAAACAAATTACAACGGTCAAGTGGCACTCCATTCATGAAATTAGCCATTTATTTTGGAAAGGGATAGTTTATTTCAGTTTCAGTTTTGGTTTTCAATATTATGGTAAATATTTTGCCAAAAAACTTTTGTTAACAAAATCTTTTCACGCACAATATTATTTAGTTATGTTTACGTTTTCAATGCTATGAATACTATTAATGAATACTAACAGTGACAGAAACTGATGTTACTGTTCATTCTAATGTGGAGGTCATGGTGAGATGTTAGATGACAGTTAGCTCTGAATGCTCTTCAAGTGAATCCTCAAGAACTAAGTTTGTTTTCAGCTCCTGTCTGCGCTCTGACTAACATTATGTGTTGAGGTGTGATAAGTGAACAGGAGGTTACACTGTCTTTTAAGGCCTCACCAAGGCTTACTTTTATTATTCTCAGACTCTAAAACACAAGGGCTAGGTTTGAACTCCTACATTAATAAAAAAAGTGATATATTTTTATATTTGAGTGAATACAGAGAACCATCATACAGAACCAGATTCACTCTTTTTTCAGTCAGATTCACTGTTGACCATAGCATGTCTTTCGATTTGAGACATTCTGTATTCAAATGTCTGCTGTCTTTTAATCAGATCTATTTCCATGTGCGTAACAGTGAATATCAAGACGATGTCCAAAACCCAGATGCAGAAGAGGAAGAAGTGAAGCCATCCATTATTTGTATGATCTGCACATAAAGAAAGAAGTGGAAGATGAATACACATTCATTCATGCTGACATGTATTACACAGTGAAGGGGAAACAAGTACGTACTTTCGATTTTTCTCTTATGCAGGTATATATACAATAATGTTTTTTTTTTTATGAGAGCATATCAAATCATAAGCAAAACAAGGTTGGTGGCACTGTTGCCTCACAGCAAGAAGGCCTTGGGTTCATTGTACGTGAACTGAATTGAATTGAATTGACACTCCGTTCATGAAATGACCCTTTTATTTTCTGAAAGGGAAGAGGGTTTTTTTTGTTCTCAGTTCTCAGTTTTCATTTTTAGTATTTTGGTAAATATTTTTTCAGAAATTATTTGGATTGGATTTTTTTATCTTTCATTTTAGTAATGCTGAAAGAAAGGATAATTTAGGCTGCACATTTTATTCAAAGGCATCTCCATCAGTTCTTTTCTGCCTGATGCTATTTCCTTTTCATTTATTTTATTTAAATGGGTGTGACTGTAAGTGTGTTTATCTGTGTGTTTGTCCTGTGATGGACTGGTGACCTGTCTGTGTGTTTTTCTACTCTTTGCCCTATGAGTGATGGGATGGGTCCCATCCCCACCCTGACTTAGAGTAGGTGGCTTGGATACTGGATAGATGGATGGATCAGCAAAACAAGAAAACACTGGGGCATTACACATTGTCGAAGGAAAAATGAATGGGGTGATATTAGAGGTAAATAATTTCTTACATTAATCATGAAACTGTAATTGTCAACATTGGCTTTTAATACTAATTGTATACATTTGTGGTGTCTGAATTGAGTTTTTAGAAGATATTTGTTTAATGCTTATGAGCACATACATTTTGTTCAAAGACTTTGTAGTCAGAAGACATTATAGGTGTAAATTGAAGTATTCTAGAATCAATGGAACTACGTTTTATTCTGGGCTATTTTGGGCCATTTCAATACAATTTTGTATGAAATAACTACTCTGATTACCAGATAAATGAACAACAGGTTTCACTTACAAAAACCACTATTGAAAAAGAGCTTACAATTAAACGTCTATGTGAGACATCAGCACCAACTTTCTCTGGAATGATTGTACTGACATCAATACCTGATAAAACCAAAAAACCTTAGATCAACTTTCAGATCCTCTTCTATGCTTAAATTTTAGAGTCACTTGAAAATTCTTAGTTTTATTTCCTGAAGATTTTGTTTTGTTATCCTATGTCAACACCCCAAAACAATGAAAAGTTAACATTAGAATAAATGCAAATAAACTATGAAGCAGTAAAAAAGTATTAAATGTTCAAAGTAGTTGGTATTGTGTGAGCTGGTGAGGAGAACACAGGTTCGGTTTCAGATTTCTCCTCAGTTCCTCCAGCCGTTGTTTGGCTTTGTGAAATTCCATAAGCATTGGAAACTAAAAGTTATTCTGGGTTTCCACGAGGAGCGCATTAATATACTGCACATATAATCACTATGTACTGTGTAATGTTATTTGTATGCATTCTTTTTTGCTTTATTTAGTATGTTCAGTAATATTCATGTGATAAAAACACTCACTGCTCATCTAACTAGTTTCTAAATATTATTTTCCCGGGTGCCTAACATTTTGCACAGTACTGTTTATCTAAAATTAGGTTATAACATTATAATTCTGCCCGTAGCTGCTGCCCCTGACATTCCCTGCAGATGAAGTTACAGGTACTTAATAAAGAGAAGTGCAGTGGGTGTCATTCCATCTGCTCGTCTGACACACTCTGAGATTCCATTTTCCAGAGCAGATTGGTGAAGAGCTTGGGGTTGGACAGGGTATCAACACCCTGCCCTCTCAAAGCCAATCATTCTTTACCCAAGGTGACAGTTCCATGCAATTTCCTCATAGTTACATGAAAGAAGTTACCAAACAACTGAGGACACTCCAATGTGTACCCGTATATATATCCATTATGTACATATACATACCTACATAAAGGGGAAAGGGGCATCTGGCAGACATCCTTATTCAGAGCGACTTACAATCATACATACATATACTTATATAATTTTTATATACATCTATATTTATATTTTTTTATATTGTATAGTGTATTTTTATACTATACTCAAGTGTTGTTTAGATTTTGTTCTATTGTATTGCTGCTCTTACCTTTGTACTGTCGACTTTCTGCCAAACTTCGCATTTGTGGGACTAAAAAGGTTTATCTGATCTATTTTTGTAATTTGATTACCAGTGATATCATTTAAACCTATTTACTTGTACTTTAACAGATAACATGCCAGCTGGTAGGTTGTCCAATTGTATGTTTCCAGTCAAAAGTTTTTTTTGTCTCTTACTAAATACTGAAACATGGTAAATCACACTGTATGACTGTTTAATCTTAATAATTTAAAACAGCTTTGTTTGATAGATTTTGCAAAACAAATGGCAATATGTAAGCAATGTACTGAACCATTTGGGTTCCACGTGAAGTAATTGGTTTGACTGCCAGAGTTTGACAACATGCTTTACTGTAGTGGCTAAAGAAATGAACGACATGCATCACTTACCAAAAACATCTTGAAATTCATCGGTCATTGTTTCTAAAAAGGAACAAATCATAATGGAGTTGATGGTTAATTGTGTATGATTTGACTGATCAAACATGTTTAATGAGAAAAAAAACATAAAACTACTTGAGACATAAAAACTTTTATATATGTTTAATACATTAACATTAAAACATTAAAACGTTAACATTATTTAGTATGTTAATGATATATGTGAGTTACTTCAACATTTATTACATTACTAATATTTTCGAGTCACTCTAATGTCTTCTACCATATTTAAAGACATTTTATGGTCATTTTAAGGTCCTCTTCTATGTTTAAAGACATAGAGTGACTTTCACATTCTTCAGTATGTTAACAATATTGGAAATAATGGCAATATTCTATCTAACAAGTCAATAAACATACATTTGTAATACAACAATTTGAAACCTAGATGTTCCTGGGCTTAACAAGCAGTGTACAAACAAACAAATAAACAAACATTTGTGTAATATTTAAAATGGATTTGTTGGAATAAGCTTTTTTTCTATCCTCGTAACTGCAGTATGAATACAGTACCTTTGAAAACTGCTTCAGAAGACCAGTAGAAATGACTACTAAAACTACTAAAGTTATTCACCAGCGGATGAACTTATTGTTAGTGCACCCCTCTCTTGCTGTTGTCCTTTTTGAGTTGGGCAGATGCTTTTAGACTCAACAGCCCACAGACCACTAACACTGGGCTAAGTGTGAATTCACAGTAAAGACGGGCCTCCAGACACTGTGGGAGAGTGCTCTTGCTGCAGCCAGCTGCATATATATTATAGAGGATGCATCAGCAGCTGTCTCTTAAATGCTGTGCTTATGCTTCCTTCAAGCCATCAGACTCTGAAACTGTATCACCTCCAAACAAATGGCACTTTTTTACTGTGACAAGGAACTGTGGCGTGCCATGAACAAATGCTTTTTATTACAAGTAAAGCGACCTGTACCCGATCCGTACCTCAGCTGCAGAACAGAAGGGTTAAATGTGGGCATCACTGCTTTTTGATTGGTTAAAAGTTGTAAAGAGGAAAGATGCCGTTGTTTTCTTACTCTCTGCAAAAAGAAGAACCAACAATGGAGATTCAAACTAGCAAGTACAAGCACAGCTATCTGTTTGGGCTAAAGATAATTTTCAGTGGGAGTTTTCTATGATACTAACAAATTTATCTTTAAAGCTGTGAGAAACGTGAAGGTATACCAGGACATCGGTAGATGGGTTAGGCATACATTGCATGGCTAAAGAAAGCTGATAAAAATGTCCAAACTCAAACAAGACTATAAATAATAAAAGACCACAACAACAAAAGCAGCTCCGACAGAAAAAAAAGTTTCACTGGTTCGACACCATGGACGTGGTTTTAGGACGACTGGCCCTAAACTGTGGGAAGACAATTGAGCTGCTGATGTGTCAGAAAGTCTGTTACTAGACTGAGATGAACTGGAAAATCAAAGCGTTCCATATCATCACAGTTCAGTTTAGGTACATAAACACACTGACCTGTTCTGCCTTTAAAAAACAACTTAGACTCCAACTTACACTGTAAAACCCTTTAATTATTAAACACTGCAAATTATTTACTGCTGCTTCTATTATTTGTTCAATTATTATTTATTGCTGTCTTCCTCAATTCTATATTGTTGCGCACTGCTCGAATACAGTGTCTGTTATAATACTAAATTCATTCATACTAGTACTGTAGCAATTGACTAAATTGACTAAATGTTGTCTTGTCCTGTTGGTTTGTTGCTCTTGTGTTTTTCTCCCACTCTTTCTATTTGCCCTCTGTATCTTTTTGTCCTGTCTGCACTTACATAGACCTGCGTTTTGGTTCTTTGCGTCGCTCCGTGGTCCCGATGGAATGTGGTTTCCTTTCACTGTGTTCTGTGCATATGGCTGAAATGACAATAAACCTACTTGTCTTGACTAATAAGACCTCCAGCTTATTCAGCTCTTCAAGCTTCAGTCAGAAAGCTAATGCAGTCTGGTCTGGATAAACAAATCAGCCACACTTGTGATTCAGCTTGATTTCTGTTTTCTTCTCTTGGGCTCTTGGTTGTAACTTGATGCACTCGATCTGAAAGAAGTTTCCTTCCTTTATCAGCAAAAGTCAACCATTCGAGAATTTTGAGTTTTGTAACCAACTCCAGTGGTTCCTCTATTTTTTACTCCTGACAAATTGTCATGAGTGAATCAGGACGGACTGAACCTCTTGCCCAAATGTAGTGTGAAGGAAGAGCCCAAACGGGGAAGTCATGAGAGAGCCGGTAAACCACGCACCTTAATGTAAGAACGCTCCGAGAGTAGTAGAGACTCGCATCAAACGAGTCCGTGTTCTCACACACACACACAGATATGAGAGGAGAGAGCTCCGAGGAGCTAGACTACTCATGGTACTGCTGAGTAGAGTTGAAGAGGGACACATGAAGAATGACTTCAATAGCTATGTGCTGAATGAGTACCTGCTTCCTGTTTATATACTTTATGTGAGTCATTTCCGGTGCCGATTGACGTCACGTGATCTGGTGTGCGTGACAGTCCCCCCCCAGGACCGGCACCAGACGGACCAGGCTGAGAGGATACCCGAAGACGATAGTCCCTGAGAGAAGGATCCAAGATGTTCCGACCGGGGACCCAGGACCGTTCCTCCAGACCGTAGCCTTCCCAGTCAACAAGTTACTGGGTGCCATGGCCACGGCGTCGCGAATCCAGGATCTGCCAGACAGTGTAGGCGGGACCACCATCGATGATCCGGGGCGGAGGAGGGTCAGGAGCCTGGGGAGACAGAGGAGAAAAGAAAAGTTTAAGTTGAGAGGCGTGAAACACAGGATGGATCTTCAGGGAGGCAGGCAGCTGGAGCCGGAAGGTGACAGGGTTGATGCGGTGAGTGATGCGGTAGGGTCCCATGAAGAGGGGTGACAGCTTCCGGGATTCCGTGCGAAGGTTGATGTGGTGGGTGGAGACGTAGACCCTGTCACCAACGTGAAACAATCGTCTCGCTGGGTACCGATGCCTGTGTTGCCGGATGTACTGGGTGTTGGCGGTTCACCTGGGGGTGATATCCAAACGAGAGGCTGGTGGTAAAGTCGATCAGACGGCAGAAGGCCCTACAGAATTTGGTGGTGAACTGGGGCCCTCTGTCCGAGACGATGTCCCGGGGGAGCTCCAGGATGATTTTAGCAGTTTCCAGGGATGAGGGGGGTCCGGTCAGGGCCACCAGGTGAACCGGTCTACAATGGTGCAAATGGTGTCCTTGCCATGGGATTCAGGCAGACCCGTAACCCATCAGTCCAAAGAGATATGGGACCAGGGTCAGTGTGGGACCGGTAGAGGTTGGAGCTCCTCGCCTGAAGGAGTGTTGGGAGTCTTGGACCATGCGCAGACCACACAGTCCTGCACATATAGTCTCACATCAGTCTTCATCTTAGGCCACCAAAAGGCTCTTTGTAGAAAACTGATGGTCCAAGTGATGCCCGGATGACCAGCCAGGGCAGAGTCATGGGCCCATTTAAGAGCCTCCTGGCGCATCCCAGAGGACTCAGAGGAGCTAGAGTACTCACGGTACCGCTGAGTAGAGTTGAAGAGGGACACGGGCAACATGAAAAATGACTTCAGTGGCTGTGTGCTGAATGAGTACCTGTTTATATACTTTACGTGAGTCATTTCCGGTGCAGATCTGGTAAGGTTTTTGTGCGTGACACAAATAGGCCAGAAATGTTTTGTAGGCTAAGACTATTTTCCTGTATGGAGCTAGCATGCATGTGGTTAAAACTTTAGTCATACAGTGCTTCCATATTGTTCTATGTGCTGTGCCTATTGAAAATTATTATTGAAAAATAAATTGGATTATCATGAAATAAACTCTGTAATAGGAGTCTTTATCATTGCACCTTTCGTTGCACTTGAGCAACCCACAGTGGAACACAGAACACCTTAACTTTACTAAAAACAGGTAAAATATGCTAGTTGCTATAATTCAAAGCTATGGAAGTTGACAGCAATGGAAACTATATGAGGAAAGACAGGCGGAAGAATGAAAAGATAGGACAAAAGCGCACCATCAGCAGAAATGTTGAACCTCAAATTGTCTGAGGGAATAAGAAATTACTTAAGCTACAACTGCAGAGACACAAAGACAAGAACTATATGAGCTATTGTGTATAGTGAAAATAAAACTGTCCAGAAAATACTTTACACTAAATACACTATGCCATAGGCACTAAATGCTGTGGTCAGCAATAGAGTTGGATAGAAACACCATAGATACAGTAAACAAACAAACAAACAAATAAAACAAATCCTGTACATCAATTATAATGTAATATTTTCAATATTTTTATCAGAGTTTTCTACACACAAAAGACTGGTGACATAATTCCTGTTGCATGTACAGACAAGGCAGTCTTGTCATGATGTTGATCCAAGAGGTTTTTAGTGTGCAAATGCTTCAGAAGAGCTGCTGTTTGTTGACTGAAGCACCTGGGAAAATGTCCTGCTGTGGCCCGTCCCTCAGCATCGCTCTTCACTAAATCACCTCCAGCTGCCATTTAGACAGGTAATGCCGAGGGAGCACGGAATAGCTACTGGCATCAGAGCCGTAAATATCCCTAAAGTGATGATCAAAAGTTCAAACTTGGGGTTGAGTGTTTAAAGTTTGCCAATACATATTTGGTGTCTTTTGTTTCTTTGTTTATTTTTCTTATGTTTATTATTTTACAGCCACCAGCTTATCAATGTGCAAATCAAGTAACCTCAAATCTATGACAGGTAATTTGTGGTGCACTATATGAACAAAAGTATTGGGTCACCTGGCCATTCCGCCAACAGGGACTTTAATGACTTTGCATTCAAATAGTTAGACTTTAAAATCGAGTTGGTCCCCCACTTTGCAGCTCTAACTGCTTCCAGGGTTTCTACAAGATTTTGGAGTGTTTGTGCCCCTTCATTATTTGGAGCATTTATGAGTTCAGACGCTGATGTTGGACGAGAAGGCCTGGCTCACAATCTCCATTCCAGTTCATCCCAAAGGTGTTGTATGGGGTTGAGAATAGGCCTCAATGGGTCAAGTTCTTCCACACTGAACTCATCCAGCATGTCTTTATGGAGCTTGCTTTGTGCACTGGAGCACAGTCATGATGGAATAGAAAATTTTCTTCCCCAAACTGTGTCCACAAAGTTGGAAGCATGGTGTTGCCCAAAATATCTTGGTATGCTGAAGCATTAAGATTGCCCTTCACTGGAAGTAAGGGCCTTAGGCAAACACTTAAACACAAATGTGTCCCAATATTTTTGTCCATATCGTGTGTCTGACAGTGAATGACGTAACACAAAAGGATATCTATAGTAGTAGCAATCATTCTGAAGGGCTATTTGGTCTGTACTTTGGTCAGTTTTTATAGATAATGTGTCACATTGTCAGAAATGCCATGTTTGTTTAAGATTTCTTGACAAAAATAAACAAATCAAGGCAAGTTTACAATGCAGTTATGCATTGCTGAACATTAGCTTAATTTGCTGAGTCACATGAGCCTCACAGTTGCAGTGCAATACATGTGTCTACAGAGATGAAATATGTCTTGTCTGATTTAATTTTTGAGTGAAAGGATTTTAGGAATGACTGATGACTAATTGGACCATCTATAGAGAGCCTCAAAATTATTAATATCCTAGGCAAATTTTCACTTAAAGTTGATTTTATTCAACCAGCAAGTCATATTTAGACGGGAAATGACATAGGTGTATGCA
>JBBJLR010036300.1:0-12367 GCA_037577145.1 Brachypetersius gabonensis
ACACTCACACACTCACACACTCACACACTCACACACTCACACACTCACACACTCACACACTCACACACTCACACAACCACTCAGAACTTAAATACCTGTTAAAATATGCTTTTTTTTTTATTATACTCCACATTCTCTGCCATGTTGCTGCTACAATTGCACAATCATTTATTTCTGTTCTGCAACTTCCTGCACACGTAACCTCTGTTCTGCATCTTTGCACACAACTCTCTGCTGCTAGAATACAGTACTGGTCAAAATACTGTAGCTGTTGCACTGAATGTTGTCTTGTCTCGACTCGTCTAGTTGTACTGTTGCTCTTGTGTTCTTTTTTCTAGCCCTTTGTCTTGTCTGTTCTTCTGGTCTTGAGTTCTGTTCTGCTGGTCCTGGAGGCACGTTGATCCATTTCACTATATGCTGTGTGTATATATGGTAGAAACGACAATAAAACCTACTTGACTTGACTATCCTGCTGAAAGAGGCTATTAGGGAGCGCCATTGCCATGAATTGCATCCTGGTGCCACCTCTTCTGTCTACATGCTGTTATAGAAAATGTGATTCAGATGAGGCCACCGTTCTCCATCGTTCCATGACTACATTCTGAGGTTAACATACATCTATGACTAGACTCAGCAGCTGACAGGGTTAACATGGGCACTCTTCCCGATCTGTGGCTGTGTAGACAACTGTGACCCCTTTCTATCAGAGCCAGCAAACAATTTTCTTTCAGTAATTTCAGCTACAGTTTCTTGTGTGGGATGGAATTAATCCCAACACGACACTCTTACTGGTTTACCGTTTGTCCCTCCTTGGACGACTTTTAGTTGGCCGCTGCATACCACAAACACCCAAGAAGACCTTCCCTTTTGGAGATGCTCTACCTCAGTCATCTAGACATCAGTTTGATTCTTGTCTTAGATCTTTACACTTAGGCATTTTTCCTGCCTCCAACACACCAATTTCAAGAACTGACTGTTCACTCACTGCTTAATATCTCCCATGCCTTGACCAATGAAACTGTAACAAGATAATCAATGTTATGGACTTTGTCTGTTGTTGGTTTTAAATGTTGTGGCTGATCAGTGAATTTTGTAAAACACACTGTTATACGTAACTTACCATCTTTAGCTTTCTTTCCTTTCTTGGGGGCATCTGTGAGCTGTCTCAGGTTGTCAAAAAAGTACTGCTGGTCATTCATACTCACCACCTGAAACAGACAAAAATATAAGATGAGGAGTTTGTTGTCTTCTCGATGTCACAGTGTGCAGCCCTCGTCGAAACAGTCCTACATTTTTCAAATCATGTTTATTTTCTTTTCCCATCATCATACACAAAGGTCATTCAATGGAATGGAATAAAATATTCATAAATCAGGACGCTTAAAATATTAGGAAGCAAAAAAATTAAGGAATAACAGAAATAAAAGAATGCATAGAAGACCAATAATACTGGGATGGAAGTGCAGAAATTTAAAAGAAAGTATGGGAGAACAGTGCAGTTTTTCTCAGTTTTTTTAAAGCTTCAGTTGGTGCAGATCTGATACTGATGGGCAGTTGGTTGGACAGCATAGTGGATAAACACCATTTCACCAGGTTTTGTTTTAGATTTTTCTTCTCCACTAGCTAATCTCAGAGACCCACCAGGATCACAAACGTCAAATATATTAGAGATGGATTTAGAGCCCAAACCATTGAGCAACTTGTATACGATGAGTAATGCTTTGAAATCAATTCTGTACTGAACTAGGAGAAGGGCCTGAGGATTAGAGGGATGTGATTTTTAAAAAAAGAAATTAGAAGTTTAGAACCTTAGTAGTGGTTTTCACAAATAGACTGTATCCATCAGCAGAAGAGAGTGTGAGATGATTGGCAATGTGGCGACAGAGGTCCCTGATCCTTGTAGTGGTGGTGACTTCATAGATCTGGAGAAAAGAATCACAGTGACAAAATGAGCTAAAAGAAGGTGGAAATGAACAGAATGTCCTAAATATGTCTGCTAGTTCCATACCTCTGTTGTATCATTGGGAAAATGGACTTTGTGGAAGATTTGAGAGCTGTTCTTCTGAATGGCATCCACTTCAACCTGGTGAGGAGGCATTTTCCTGGCATCAATACTGACAAAGGAAAGTGAAAAAAAGAAAGAAAGTGAAAAATGTGCAACTTAGATTGTCTGGTGCTACAGTTCATTTTCAGTTATCAGAGCCAGGCAGTGTAATCTCATGCTAGTGGTAGTTCTCATTAACCCTCAGAACTATGTGGATCAGTAAACTCTGATTTCAGTAAATATAACTGGTGTAATATAGAGGTATTAAGATTTCAGGCAGTTTACCTGAGCATGCCCTGCATTCTCTGCAGGCAGGCACTGGACAGAGGTTCTCTGGCTCTGGAGTCCAGGAACTTCTGAGCATATTTTAGCAAAGCCTGGCTTGGAGGGAAGAGGCCACAGCAAAGCCACAGGAGCTGCCAGCCCCGCTCTAGACTCAATCTGCCAAGAGGAAACAAACAGAACAGAGGCAAACATTACATTTACAGCAGCACCTTATCCCACAGATGAACAGCCTCGTCCCATTCTGACGGACCCGTTGTTGTTGCTGGTCATCTGCTTCATGATCTGGCAATAGACCTCATCTCTCAGGGCAGGGTGCTGCAAAGCTGGACCGAAGATCTGGTCGGTTAGCTCTATTGGAGTACGCACATTTTTGACCGGGTAGTCGCCCATATACTTAAGGATGGGTGGAGGAATGTTAAGGGAAAGTCAGTAAACAGGGGTCAACAAATATCACCAAACTACTAGAATGGGTGTAAACTCCGTTTCTGAAATGCTCTCTCCCTCTCACACTGACTCATTTAATTAGTCAGGTCCTCCGTTCTGAAAATCACACCATTAATAATTAAAAAAACTTGCAAATTATTACACTTTTGTAAACATTTTACACAGCATCTGAACTCTATTGGACACGTGTTCCCTTTAACACAGTTACAGAGCTGCGGTTCACATATTTCTTGTAAATCACAACTTAAACATTAAAGTAATCCAATCAAATATACAAGCACAGCTGTTTGCAACTGTAGGACATTCACGTTTTATATAGTTGGTTATAGAAAAATACGTTTTCCTCAGAGTCCAGAACATTATAACAGGCTCCTTCCGAGCAACAGCAAATTCACATTTATGAATCCGTTTTCTTTTTTCTGAACAGGTTCCAGCAGAAACAGTTTTCTTGTATCAGGGAGCAGCAGAAACAGTGTTAGTGTTCAGTATAGAGCATGAGGTGAAATGGTCCAGCACAAAAAAGCAAAAACTTTCAAAATAATAGGAAAAAAGCGCATTAAAATAATTGTTGGTGTTGAGAAAAGAATGCATTAACATGATAATAATGTGAATATATAAAGTTGTTTTAGGTTTGATTAGTATGCAAAGGCTCTAAAAGGCTCCAGAGAGCAGGAAGGATATCAGAGAAGGACAGACAGGCCAGCTGGCTGAGTTCAGAGTTTTTCTGTAGACTCTTCAGTAGAGGATGTTTAAGCGGCTCTTTGCTTCTGGCCCACAGTTTCTCTCGAACCCCCTTGCCCTGCCTCCCCGTGTCCTTATTCGCCTCTCTGTGGGGCAAAAGCATCACAACCATCAGTATAGGTTAGATCAGTGGTTCCCAACCTTTGTTCCTTGAAGCCCTCCTTGCCTGTGTCCAAGACAAGCCAGGACCCCCAACTCCTAACCCCCTAGACGCCCCCCAAAAAATAAAATGATTAATTACAAACTTATTTGCAAAAAATAAACAGTGGTTGTAGGTTTTTGCTCTTATACTCTTATACACACACTTTTACATTTCACTCTTTAAGAATTTATTGCGTATAATTATAAACTCAATTCAGACAAAGTTCTGCGCACCCCCTGTGATCTCTAGCTCCCCCCTAAGGAGGGTCCAGACCCAGGTTGGGAACCACTGGGTTAGATATCCTACTGGTGAAGTTTAAATGTGAAGTAAATGTTAAACTTCAAGCTAAATTTCTTTAGGTTATAAAGTATGTGACTTAAGTATGCCAATTAAAACCAATTGTCATACTTTTACAGATGTAAATGTGCATTATAGCACAACAACCTGTGTGACGAGGTGTCAAATGATTTCCAAAAGAATGGAAAATCAGAGTCAGAGAACTTTATTGATCCTGGAGGAAATTTAAATAAATAAAAGTAAAGTCAAACAACATCTATCTGTGGCCTAACAGCTAAAATGTTTTTTAAAAGGTAATTAATTAATTAGTTATTTGTAAAATGCAAGTGTAGATTTCTTAAAGACCACAGGAATGAAAGTATTATGCACTTAAAACTTAGTGTGTGCGCGCACGCACACACGCGCACAGCATCATTTCTCTTATTCTGAGATTGTTGTTTACTTTAAAATGATGCTTTAAAGAACAATATTTTTATTTAGTAAATTAGGAGAAATATTGTCAGCAGTTCTTGAAAACTAAGGCAAAGCTGTTCAGTTCAGTTCTTGCACCCATAAAAGATAAACCATACTTTTTCCAGAGCTGTATAAAGCAAAGACAACTTGAACCAATTTCTGTAATTCAATACCTGAAATACTCAAAGGAGAATTCTTTGAGTGTAACGTGAGCCACTCTGTCTATACTGATTTCATCCTTTACTACTGGAGCCAACTGCACCGACTTCTTCTGGCTTGGGCTCAGCAGAGTCTGAAGATGACGGAACAAACAAGAGCATCAAAAAACAGACAATCTGTGGCTATTGAGTCTCTGAAGAAAACCAAACTGAGATTGATCAACTACCAGTATTTCATCGGCTGGCCTGCTCAGGGTCGGCAAGATCGTAATGGAATCTGTAGAAATGGCTCCATTTTGAGCTGTTCTCTCATTCTGTCCTTTAACCCAACCGTCTTGGGCAGAGAACTCTCCATCCTTGATCAGGCAGATTAGGTCCCCCTTTCTACAGCTCAAAAATGTTGGATCATCTATAGGGACAAAAAAATAAATTAATTAATAATGTGCTATTGGCCGGTTATAGAAAGTCCTTCATGTAATATTACTTGCTTAAAAGAAACAAAACACAAAAAGTATGATGTATTTTAATGTTAAAGTCAGTCCTTCATGTAAACTCCTCTTTCACTAGCTTTAGAATGAGTTCATCTGAAGGTGCAGCCGTTATTAAAATCTGGGAAAAATGACAACAAACATTCAGACTAAGCGATTTTTGCTTCAAATGAATGTAAACAGATTTGCCTAAAACTAATGTCTGTTCGCTTTACTTAGTCAACATTCACATTTGGTCAGTTTTCAAACATCAGCACTGAAATTTTTACAAAGCCAATTCATTTTTAAATTAAATTAGTTTCAAATATTCGTGTACTTCTAAACATTTTCTCAGAACTTCTGCATTTTCTCCTCAATTGAGTAATTTCCAAATCTAATCTCCATCTAGGACAACCCCCGTCACACAGCACCTCCAACACTGTGAGGGTTAAAGCATGCGTTCCCCCCCAAATCATGTGACGTGCCACCATTCAGCACCATACCTTTCCATTTTCAATGCACAGCATTTGGATGAGAAAAGCAACCTCTATGTCAGCTAACAGACTGTATTCCAAGAAACCCACTGAGTGGTGGGGGAGAGGGAGCCGGTGGTAGCACCTCACTATCATAGTCTCTCCACCTGGGATCAAACTCATGACTTCCTTACGAAAGCACCACTGCGTGGATGGTTGCACTACTCAGGAGCCCCTAATGGACTTTTACTAGTTAGTTTTATAGTCATAGCTACAGATACAGATACCAGGCAGTTTGAACTGAAGGTTTGATGGACACAACAAAAAAAGGGGTTGGAACTTTCTAAGGAATGAGGCAAAGGGCTTAACTGTTAACTCTAAAACTGTGAAACTTTTCAATGTTTTAACACTTTTTAACAGCTGAATGGAGCAAATCATATTTAGACCAGCTTAAAATGTGCCAACAATTTAGGGTCAGTCTAATCAAGTAAAGTAGGTTTACTGTAATTTAACCATACACCCACAGTACAAAGTAAAACGAAACAACATTCCTCCAGGACCATGATGCAACACAAAGAACAAAAACAGACCCACAGAGAACAAAAAAAGCAACACCACAAGACTATAGAAAAACACAAGAGCAACAAAAAAACCCAGGATACATTAGTACAGTCCACAGGTACAGCACTAGTTGAGATGAATGCAGTATGATGGCAGATACTGTTTTCTAGAGCTGCTTGTGCAAAAAGTGCAGAATGGCGAGAGCAATAAATAATAATTGTGCAAATAGCAGCAGCAGGACAGAGAATGTGCAGTATATAATAAATAATGGGTATTTACTATAAGGTGGCAGCTGGAGTGTGAATTGTTGCTTTAGGACAAAACAGATCGGTGTGTGTAGGCATTATGTTAGGAGGAGGAGGAAGTTCAGCGATGTGTTTATTTGTGTGGGGGGGTACAGTTTATGTTTCAGGTCTGATTGGGCGAGTACTGCACCTTGTCTGCTGGTGTCCTGTGTGGCCACAGCGTAGACTGAGCGTTCCTTCAAGCCCGTGAGGAACATTGTGATCAGCTCCACCATGCTTCGTGCCTTTTTTGCCTTTAGTTTATACTCTCCTGTCAGTGTGGACACACACACCACCTCGCCTGCCCTGCCCTCACTGGGGTGTAGACCGTTCCGATTAGAGAGACAAATGCATAAACGTTAAGGACGAGACAACAAAAGAGAAGACATACAGGCTGTGATTGAAATGACTGAAAAGACATTCAATGCAATTTAGTACGACAAGCTTAACTGAAAGGTAGCACAACAAGCCATGTTGGCATTTTTAAACCTGCCCAAGCATGTTGGTAACGGCATTGCACAGTAAACTATCACAATCAAAGTAAGACATTACAGTCAGGTCTGTAACTGCACTGATTTACATCGCTCTGGATAAGAGCATCTGCTAAATGCCGTAAACGTAACAAAAATATCCCAGTGCAAGAAATCATCAATAACGGAACCTGAGTATTTGAACCCCTGTCAGTTCAGGGTAAGAGAGATACAAAAACTTTTTTTCTTTTCCTTCCTGAAAGGAGACTCCAGTCCAGTTCACAGCAACCACAAATTCGTCTTGTGGCAAAGGGGGACCTGGAAAACAAAATGAAGCAAAAATCGTAGAGTACTTAACCCTTTATTGTCAGTATTTGAAATGCTAGATCAAACAGTTTTATCTGATGATGAAATGAAAGAAATTATCTTTGTAATATTGAGTAGATTAAATTACAGAAATATGAACAAATATTTTACTGACACGCTGCAAAGTGCTTAAAGATACAAGGAGCCTAGATAAAGGAGCTCCGCCCACTCAGCACCACCAGTATACTGATCACCGCCTGATCATCTGGAATCAGGTTTTTTCCTCATCATATTAAATTAAATTGATGAACATGAATAAAAAGCAACAGGAAACCCTAACAGTAATTAAACAGTTCTTATGAAACATCAACGAATACACTTAGAAGTTATTCTACAGGGTGTGAGGGTAGTGTATCTGATATCACTGTTACCTGAAATCTTGGAGGCCTCAAAAAATTTTGAGAAATAGATAGGCCACTTCCAGCGGGCGTAGCCAACAACGTCTGCTTTCACGTTATCAGCGCTGTCTTTGGCATTTATATAAGCTCCCTAGGAAACAGAGCATAGTGGTAAAATGTCAGAGGTTCTTCGTGTATCATATCTGCACCGTATCACTCATCCAAACAACCTTTGGTCCTAACAGGGCCACTGTGTCCTTGAACTGACACTTCCAGGAAGTTTAAAGAGCAATATAAGAGTTTATAATACCTGTGAGTGGGCTGAGCTGACCAGCTGCACCAGCTTGGCTTCAGACTTGCTCTCAATCAAACTAAGGCTCAAACATTCCCGCACAACCTTCCTGGTGTTCTCCAAGCTGCTTTCTGAGCCATACTGGATGTAATAGTGTTTTGCTGCCAGCTGCACGTAATCATCTTCCTGGAAACGACGAGAAAAAAATCAGCCACATGCACAACATGAGCATAAATAGCTCAAATTCATTAGCAAGCAAACTATATTTTAATATGAAGCTTTTTGCAACAGACCAGAAGATGAAGTACATTTAAAATCTTATCACCTATTCTTTCACAATCCCACAATCTATAACTTACACATTTTTTATTTACAGTAATAAAATTTTACTGTAAAAAATTTACAGTAATCACTACCTCTTTCACATCGTTCATTCATACTGTGTCCAGTGTGTAACAGTCATTTGCTCCCATCTGAGGCAGTATTTGTCTCTTTAGTTAAAGACTTCAGTGTCTTTAAACCATTATGTTTTTGTTTTTTCACTTTGAGTTTAATTTAACCCTCAGAACTCAGTAAATCAGTGCATCAGTAAACTCTGATTTCAGTAAATATAACTGGTGTAAAACAGTCTAGAACCGGTGTTTGTTCTCCTACACACTCGCCATTTGCCGCTCTTTCTCTCAGCGTGCCGCCGCTTGGCCACTCTCCGGAGCCCCTCCCTCTGCAGGTTTTCCCACCCACTTGTGGGCGAAGACTATCCTGAAAGTTCTTGGTGCATTTTCTTCTTTATGTTCATTTGCAATTTTAAAACCCCAGTATTATTGTGTTATTATTATAATTATTACATGTTATATTATTACGTTTATTATTATTACTTGTTTTTAATTACAGTAACTTTGCTTCTACACGACACAGGAACATCAAACCAAGCTCAGCATGACGTCTGACACCTGAAGCACCAACACAAACCGGGGGGAACTTCCATATAAGGAGCTGTTTGTTCATATGATGACAATTCAACATTTGTTTTGTGCTTTTGGCACGGATTCGTGTTGCTGTTGTAAGGGTCAAAGTGGTGTTGGGAAACATCAAGCCCACCCGGAGCCAACACTGTATGTTTAAGACTGTGTACCTTCATTAAAACCAAGGCCTTTCTGTGTGTGTTTGTGTGTTCAGGATTTCTCCTGCAGGCTGTTCATAAAGAAACAAGTGTCAGACCTTGTCAGACTGGTACTCTCCAGTCTTGAGGCCATGGATGATCTGCCTGTAGATGAGCTCAGTGCTGATGGGGTCCGTGCTGCAGTCGTGCCAAGGAGTGAAGAGCTCCTTGTGGAGGTAAAGTCTCCAGGGTGTGTACTGCTCCTCTTCACCCTGCCTCTTCTCCACCTGCTCACACTGAGAGATTGCGTCCAGCACATGCTCTCCACTGCAGCCCAGCGACCAGAACTACACACAGAAAATCACAGGTTTACTCAGAACATACCAGAGATCAAAAGCAGCCTTCATTGGTTTCAGTATAATCTACTATATATGTTTTGTTTTTGCTTTGCTTGCTTTGGTAACTGCTTTCTGGCACTTTATACACTTTCATTGTAAATGAAATTGTTCTTAAGGCCTTGGCAAGTTAAATAAAGGTAATGAATGAAAGAATGACATTTTGGCCGGCACAGGTTTGATGACTGTGTCTGGACTTTCAGTAAAAACAAGATAAGAAAAAGTCAAACATAGATGAGATCTCTCTATACCATGGAGGTCCAAAATACAAGGAAGTTTAACATTTCTTTGAACCACCTTTTAATTACTTAGATTAGAATTCAACTATATAACCATTTATTGAAGCCTTCTTCAAGAAAGCCTTTTCCACCCAAACCTTATCGTTGAGGGCGATGTAGAGGGAGAAGCCGAAGGTGTCCTGCATGTTGATTTTCTTTGCGATGGAGCTGCACAGCTCTGCAGAGGTGCTGGCTGAGTCCACAGTCAGGCTGAGAGTCTGACCGTCCATCAGAGTCACGACCACGATCATGGGCTCCTTTGTCTCCGCAGCCTAGTAATGATACCGCAGGGAGGGATTACACCAGTGGAATCAGTCAGATTTTACTCTCTTGAAGCTCTATCTTTTTGCACTTCTCCCTATATACAGAACTTTAGCATTTAGAACGGTCCTCTGGTTCTCACATTGTCCTGACACTTGAGTGTTTCCTCCTATTGGAAGTCGCTTTGGATAAAAGCATCTGTCAAATGAATGTCAAGTAATGTACAGGAGCCTTTGGGTTACGACAGTCTTGCCATGCGACGTTTTGAGTTCACGACGCTCACTACCATAGCTAGTTTGGAAGAATACGAAGAATATGCAGTAACGCGGCGTATGAATGCAGAACTTCGCATTTCCCAGTACTGTTACCTACAACATTCTCAAGTGATTCGGTTCAGTACGTTCACTTAAAAGATTCGTTCTTTGACATTCCTCTGTTAACAACAAGAACACGGACTGACCCATGGATCAGTCTGTACAGTAAAGGACAGCCACAGAAGCACAAACCTCCGTGGTGGTGGTTGTCGCACCAGGCAATGAGGATATCTGCTGGAGATCTAACATTAGCCTTATAGCAAACTTCTGACTGGTGGCGCGCTGTTATTTATTTATTTTTAACGGATCATAAGCTCTCGCAGCACTCGTGACACTGGAGCCCCGTTTTGCGGATCTCGTCTTTGTTTTGGGACATTAAAAGCCTTTGAGACTGATGTGGCTCTAAATGCTGGGGATTTATTTTCTCTTTCTATAAAGTTTGGCTCTTAAACAAGCGGCGAGAAACAGCTCGCAGCCAGTAGCTCCTCCGCAGCAATCAATGTTTCAGAAAACTGCCGAAACCATAATGTTTATTTCTATTTTTAGGAAAAATAATTAAATCGTAATTAAACCAAAGAAAAAGAGCCTGTCTGCCGAAGCTTGTTCAGCTCCACCCCTCGCTCCCCATTTTTCCCTTCAGATCTGCATCAATCTCATTATTAACCTTTAGTGCCCTCAGTTGACGGAAATCCGTCGTAGCGACAGAGAACTTTAATCCATGTGTACAGTGTACAAGTACAGTATATTTATGTTCTGTGGCTTAGTTGTGTTTTTGTGATTTTATAGCTGTGTTAGGATCAGTAAGGGACTCAGGCAAGTGTGTGTTTCGACTAACACCAACATTCGTGTTACATCACTGTCGAAGGAACAGCTCTGTGTTGTAACTGGAGGACCCTATAAAGTAATGTAACCTGTAATCTCACCCGTAGTTCAATCCAGCACGGCGGTTCGTTCCTCTCCCCATTGGTTAAAGTGCGCTGGAAGCGTTCGGCACAGTAAGAGGAGTGTTCACTAGGCCTTCGGCGGATAAAACTCTGCAGGCACTACAACAGAATAGGCATAAAAAATAATTTATAAAATGTATTGAACAAATATAACTAAACAAAAAAGTATTTTTGAATAAAATCAAACTGAAGAGCATAAAATAATAATAAATAATATAGGAATGATTGAAGATTTTATACAGCATATTGTGAAATGTAACCCAGAGTTGATTCAAAAGATTGTGTAATAAAACTATCAAAGAAATTAAATTACAAAGAAATTTGGAAAGGACCTACTGTGGTAATAAAAATAGGAAAAAGGAATATTCCAATTAAATTTAAGCATGTTGACATCTTGCAATGTCTGTAATATTTGTTTAATAGATTAGAATAAAATAGAATAGAAGGATAAAACAATTGTGGAATATGAGATTACAGAAGAAAATAACACAGAACTGAATGCATATAAAGGTGTTTTGTGTTCTTACCTCAGTGAGGAGATCGGTTGGAGGGAAGATTCCCAGGCATAGAGAGAGAAGGATCCAGCCTCTGTTACAGCTTTTCCGATTTTTATTTTTTGTCAGCTGCTTACAGATCTGACAGTAGATCTCATCTCTGCAGGGCAGATAGAAATCAGGGTTTTGATTTGTCAGTTAATTTCACAATACAGGAAAAGATTACAGTCTTCAAGTCTTTAGTCAAGGCACGTCAAATAAGGTTTATGGTCATTTAACCATATCAACAGCACACAATGAAACCTAACGATGTTCCTCAGAAACAAAACTATAGAACAAGACAACATTTAATGTTGTCGACAAAAGCAGCTACAGTACTAGTTTGTTACAGTTCTGGTGGAGGAGTCTGATGGCATAAGAAGAAACTCTTTCCAGTTCTGGCAGAGGAGGCATAATAATAATAATAATAATAATAATAATAATAATAATAGGTTACATTTATACAGCGCCTTTCACAAACCCAAGGACGCTTTACATAGAGTGCAGGGGGAAAAAAAAACAAAAAACAAAACAAAAAACAATTGTTTTACAATGTTACGTAATCAGGTGGAAGAAAAATGTTAATTGAAGAGAAAAGTCTTGAGATCGCGTTTGAATGAGGAGATAGAGCAGCATCACGGAGGGTTAGCTGAAGAGAGTTCCAAAGTTTGGGGGCCATGACACTAAATGACCTACCACCAAAAGTGGAGAGTCTAGTGCGTGGAACT
>JBBJLR010036311.1:0-12367 GCA_037577145.1 Brachypetersius gabonensis
TGTGTGTGTGTGTGTGTGTGTGTGTGTGTGTGTTTGTGTATGTGTTTGTTTGCCTGTGTGGACAGGAATATATTCACCAACACCAACAGCCATTGATCTGGAAGTGAATTAGGACTCAAAGTAATTGCCTTCAGCTAGCTTCAGCCAAAGTAGTATGCACACCCTGCTTCCAAATTTTAATGGGGCACACACACACACACACACACACACAATGGAAAAAGTAAAGAGAACTATAATTAGTGAAAGTATACTTTTCCATTTTTATACACTAATTCATTTCTAAAGCATTCATTTTGTGCATATGCATACTAATAATTGACATTCAGCCTCAAATCCTCTCCAGCACTTGGCAACACCCACTTGTTGTCATGTATGTTGTCATAATAAAACCTTATATCACTGAAACAGGAACTTTATTTTTGTAAGGAAATATGTTCCCATTTTTCATTTAAAAAAGAATAGACAAATAGTTTTAATGTGACTGATTTTCCTGTTTTCTGGACAGTGGTAGTGTGGATATGGATATGATTGTTGGGTTTGCTTGCATTGATTTTACTGTAAATCCTCCGGGGGATTCTGCTGATTTTTGGATTAGCCATGTAGCATGCCAGATAAAACACATAAATAAACAAAATTCTAAACATTTACAGTCATGTGCAAACATTTGTACATTCCAAAAACATGTTTTTTTATGTTCAAAGTGAACGAATAACCACACATCCTCTGCAGGGAACACCCTTAATATAACATTTTCTGTGGATTTTAGTGCTTTTTTTTTTCTTGCTTTTAAGATATTAGGAAAAATAATTATATATAGTATGTGCCATAAATTTTGCACAAATTTTGTCTGTTATGTCCAGTTGGTTAAACTCTATAAATAAACCATTAAAATGTGCTGAAGAGGATGCACTTAGAAAATCAACAAAGCGTTTCATTTGACAAAGTGCACGTAAACTTTTGCAAACTATAGCATGAGAAGTAATCATTTAAAGTCAGAATGATCGAACATCAAGCAAAAGGAAAACTCCGCTGACCTTCTGTTGGTGGTTGCTCGTATAATTCAGTGTTTCTTTATGGGTGCACTGTAATGTACTTTACTGAGTGTGTGGGCGGCAGCAATGTTATATTTCATGAAGTAAACAGAGTTCTGAGTTCTGCCTCAAGGTTAAATGGTTTTCTAAGATTACTTTTACCTTGTGATCTAGTACTCTGACACTTTAGAGACTCTTTTCTTTTCCTTTGTTGCTCGCCCTCTTTCAGGACCGCCCTGATGCTGCTCACTCAAAGTTGCCCTTCATCGTAGAGGCAGAGGAGGAGGACGATGCTGGACAAGAAATGGGCAAGCAGCCTTTGTTGTCCAGCTTGGGCGGCTCCTCATCGCAGTCCACTCTGAGTGCTATGCTGGGGGAGGAGCTGCGGCATTTTAACATGCTCCGCATCTGCCGCTCTCCAACCCAGGGCTACCGGGGACAGAACCCCGCCCTGCCGACGCCAGCCAGTGAGGAGCTGTGTGTTCCTGTAGTTGACATGGGCCCCGCTCACCGGCCGGCCAAGCTCCTCATCCCTTCCCTCAACTGTGTCAGCCCGCTGGACCTGAGCCCCAGGTAAAAACAGCCTCAACACATCTTCCTATTAGGTCTTAATTAGGAATAGATTAATCATATATACACCATTTACATGCCAGAATCATCGTACACTTGTTTCAGAACTCTCCAAAGTAAAGTGGCCCCTTAGAGTCACGTGTGAACCCCATGCAATGTGAACAGTGGAAATTCTTTTTCTGGATTTAACCCTTTCACCAAGCAGTGTGTGGGAATGGTACCTTGCTCAAGAGTACCTCAGTGGTGCCACTAGCAGTCTTGGGATTTGAACCCACGGCCTTCTGATTGCAACTCTCTAACCAACAGCTGCCTCAAATAGACTTACTTTGGTTTCTGACACTATGATATATTGCCATTGATAAAAATGGTTGAAAGTATGGAACATTTCATGTTTCTACATCTTTAACAGAAGTATCATGTCTTATAAGAAAGCCTAAAACTTGGCTT
Source organism: Brachypetersius gabonensis (assembly GCA_037577145.1). NCBI lineage: Eukaryota > Metazoa > Chordata > Actinopteri > Characiformes > Alestidae > Brachypetersius > Brachypetersius gabonensis. The sequence continues at coordinate 2,049 of JBBJLR010036311.1, forward strand.
TTTAATAACTTTGCAAGGTTTAAAGCAAATTTTTAAGCAAGAATCTAGCAATAACAGTTTTTCACCGAACTGAACAGTATTGCTCTGAAGACATGATCTAGAAATCACATATGTTCTAGTTAGGGCTTTTGCAATAACTCAGTTATGATTGATTACTCAGCCAAAAACAATCTTTTAAAATGTATGTTCTCTATGAATAGACATGTCTTTTAGTTTGTTATATGGATGATGAATATGGAATTATAGGTCAAGTCATAAATCATCATGCATACAATCACACTTTCTCCATAAGGGTACTTTAAACCCCTAATGAGTACTCCATTAATCCTTGATAGAACATTCAGATCTGCTGTTTATCAGATGTGGAGGCACATCTGGACTTCTACTCATCAAGATAGTAATGCATTCAATGCGTATATTTTTAATCGTTTAAAACATTTAGCTTTATGATTTCGTTGTTCCAGTGTGTTCCAGATGACTTCAGTAAGCAAATATAGACCCAAGTCTCATTTGCTATTGATGACATGATGACTTATTTCAGAGTTTCTCATCAATTTGCATCAACTTACAGAGACATTTTATAGCCAGTAGAAATCAACAGCTAGTCTATTATCCACTCATCCATTCAGATGAACTTTTCTAAAAGTTTATTCTCTTGTTAACTTTGACTGTGTTTGTTCAAACCAATAAATGGTATTTGCTGGAATGGCAGTATGACCTGACAAACGAAGCTCTAAATGTGTTGCTAGATTTCTCTGTTTGGCCTTAAACCTCACTGAAAACATAATACACATGTCATCAGGCACAGTTATTTAAAAATTTGCTGATGGTTCGCAGGGTTGTTGATGGTATTGAGGATAATGAACCAGCGTTTCACTTCAATGTGGAGCCCAGTGAGGTCAGCTGTAATGCACGAGTCAAAGGTGAGGACTACACTCTCTCAGTGCTGACTAGTCAGCGTTTCATTTTCACGGCACGTGTTTAAAAGTGCGAAAGAGCAGTGATGATTTTCAAAAACTAAATTTGTTGTTTGCAGGCATAATTTATACCAGACTCCTTTCTCATTGGTGCTTGTTGTCAAGTCGCTTTTGAACATCTGCTTGTGCTTTTCAGACCCCTTTCAGGTGAACGCAAACCTTCTGCTTGAGACTGAAGACGTTAGACAAAGCATCTGTCAGCTCAACACCGAGGTATTCGGTAAAAACACATCAAACACAAGGGCTGTCACCATTAGGTATTAATTAGAACTGACCTTTAATCAGCACTTGTTTACAATTTGCATAGCATCACTGTTCAGAAAATACCCAAAATGGTAACTCTACAGGAGACAGAAAAACAATCTTCACAAGTTGATGTAAGTTTTTGTGTGTAACCTAAGTATTTTTATTAGCTTGATTATCATGAAAGTTTCACACAGTTTCAAGGGCAGCTTCTGTGTTCAAATGGTGTAGAAATTTAATACACAAAAATGGAAATAGTTTTCTTTGGACAGAAACGAATAGTAAATGCTCCAACAGCAGTCTAATCGACAAACTAGGGTTGTCACAGTAACATGTTGTAGTCATCACTGAAAGAGGAAACTCACATCAACAGGACAAATGCAAAATGTGTGTGTGCACTTGTAGTTACAAATGGTATGTTTTTGAAGTAAAGTTGAATACTGCTTTAAACTGCATGTGCATATTTTCTCATCAAATTGCGTAAATTATCAATTACTACTATAATCAACAGTTACAATACTAACTTATTTAGATCCAGTTTTTTCACTCTAGTAACATATTTTGGAATCTTTGAAAGGATCTGTATTGTTTGCTGTTGTTCAATTGAGTCCAAATTGTTTTTATAACGATAATACTATACAATGTTTTAAGATGCATATTTACTCACTAAAATTATCAGTAACATATTTGATTACTCATATTATCAATTGTAACAATCCTAATATCTTTTAATTATGTAAATTATGTTAAACTCTCTAGATAAGTGTGTCACTATTACAGGTATTACTATTATATCATTCATATAGCAGCCCACAGCACACAGAAACATACACACTTGTGGCTTTATTTTCACAGTTTGCTGCACTATTACTGTCATGTCCCCTCTAGTAATCATGTGTTTATCAACCTGTCCTCCAGATGAACCACTTGAACCAAGAAGTGTCGAATCTGGCCAAAGAGCTGCATGAGATGATGCACTTCTTACACACTCACATGACGCTGCCCCACTTTTCCTCCGCGCTTCCGCCCTACTCATCGTTCAGCCTCCACACACAGCCCAGCAGCACCAGCCTGACCCCTTCACCCTCGGACTGGCCCTCACGCCTGCCCTTCGGCCTGGCAGCACAAGCCCCCTGCAGACAGACGGAACCCTCCACCAGAGACTCTTTAGGGCTCCGGGTGGGCTGTGGGTGCAGTGGAAGTCTGGCCCATGGAAGAGGCTCTGTGGTGGGTCAAGAAGGGGAGCATGTCCACCGACCAGCCAGTCCCCACAGTACCTGCACACACCCTATATGGTGCGCCGATGAAGAGAGAATGGCTACCCTGGGCCTGGAAAGTCAGCCAAACCCTTACCAGACTTCAAGGACCACCCCCAGCTCGCCTTACCTGAGCCGTCAAGCCCCCCAGCCAGGGCCCTCTCTCCTCAGCTTGGCTCCGAACTTCTCCTCAATTTCTGGTCCCACCAGAATGGCCCCTCAAGTTGGAATGGGGAATCTGTGTTCCCATGGCAACCTCAGTCAGTCCCATCCCTCTCTGAACCTCCAGACAACCGCCGACCTCACATGCCAGTGCTCTACGATGGCCACGCCCATCCATGCCTCACTCACGCCCACCGGCCCTCCGCAGCCTCTCATGGCCGTCAGTCCCCTGCTGCATTCTGGGATTTGTAGTTCCAGTGCCTCCCATTTGTCCACAGGGCCTAGACAGAATGACCCAGTCGGGTCAAGTCCCATTCACACTCATGAGGTTGCCCCTGGGGACCTGACGAAAACAGGGGTCTTGGGATGAGCTAATGTGTCTATTGTTGTCTAAAGGCAGACTGGACCCTTGAACCCTCTCACCGCTATAAAGAGATGCAATGCATACCAGCTCCACTTCTATTTTAACCCCTTAAACTTAAGGGACTCATTTGTCTTTGATTACTGTCTAAAAGTCTTATGTAAAGGTTTGTGCACCCCTCATTAAATAATGTTTAGTTGACTTTTTACTAGTGGTGGCCCGTTATCGGCGTTAACGTGCTGCGTTAATGTGAGACTCTTATCACGCCATAAAAAAATATTGGCGTTAATTTATTCACAAAGTTGGGTTGGGAGCTGGGTCTATACTACGCAAGCTATGATGACTTTCACCTTGGTATTTTAGCACGGATGTATACCGACTGTAAAGGGACGTCACTAGGACGGAAAGAAGAGTGGGGGCTTAGCATTAGCCCCCAAGGGCTGTAGGAATGAATTAGTGTGTATAGAGGGCTGAAAACTTTTCACCAAACCTTTCCTTTCACTTAAGGAAACAAGTGAAGTTAAGCAGTTGACAGTTATGGACACTCATAGTATTGTTCTGTTGAACTGAGTACAAACAACGCTACCAGAGAAATATTACTGAACGTGCTCCGGTTGCTGCTCTGGTTGCTACTCGCTAACAAGCAGCGCCGTGTAGCTTCAGCTGGGTCATAATGCCCGCCTACTACCTACAGCAGCTTCAACAGCCAGGACAGCATTTTAATTCAATAATGATAGCTAGTCATATTATTTTTTCATTTCAATTCATAGTCTTGTTTCTATTTGTTAAGTGCGTATCTGCGCTCAGTGATATCTTGTATGAAATGTTTGGACATATAATTTACAAATAGTAGAATAATGACTATATATTTAGGGTGGCCTGGGATAATTTTTTGGGGGGGCGCTTCAGACCTTCGGCAGAATTGAAATGAGCCATTTTAATCTAGATTAATCTAGATTAAAAAATTAGTCTAGATTAATCTAGATTAATTTCAAGATTATAGTGAGATTAAAAAAATAATCTATGCCCACCCCTACGTTTTACACAAACACATCCTCCACCAGGAACATGCTCCTGCACATTTTAATGCACATCTACTGTTTACTTGCTGAATTTAATGTATTGGAAACAAATTTCACATTTGTAGACTGTAGGTTTCATTAATTTTCAAAATGTTAAAACAGAAATTGTGCACTAGTATATGCAGTGACATTAAAGTAGAAGATGTGTTCACTTATTTGCACTTGGATAATCAATAAGTCAAGCCTTATGAGCACGGCTGTTACATTTTTTTCATGAGATTGCACACAACCTAAATACCACCTTCATGGTAATTACCAAGGGTGGGCAAAATAATTATATATCATTCTCACAATTATGTTCTGAGTTCATTGTGGGTCTCATCAGTACTTCTAGAACACACTCAATGACTACAGATTTCAAAAAAAGAATTAGACCAGTTATAGCCTGTCAACAGTAGCAACCAGTGTACAGTAACTGCATAATCTGTAACAAGGTAGTAAATGCTAACAAGGAGCTGATTTTTTTTATTGATTTTTTCCACCTCTTTCTTTAATTTGTGTTTATTTATAATTTATGTTTGCAAGCAATTAATTGAATAAAAAACAGTTCTCATTATTTTCATAATTGTAATTAAATGGAATCACTGCTGCACTTTATCCATTCCAACTTGTAATGGAAACCAATCATATGCTTTTGATGAATTGCCCACCTCTCCTTTCAAACCAAAGGAGAGAGGCAGTTTTTGAACATCTAAAATGAATAGAGACCATATGAATGTAAGCCATGCCTCAAAAATTATCTCAAGGGAAAATATTCATTCAAATCAGAAATAATTGTTGATAGTGATGTTTTTACATGATAGAGAATAACCAGAATAGTTTGGGCTGATTGATAAGAAACACATTTCAGTGGGAAGATCAAAAATAAAGTACTAATAAAGAACTAGTCGTATAAAAACGACTAACATTGTATTAAGCTTCCACACACATTTCTAAAAGGGCTGATAAAATAAATTATAGGAATTGAATTTTCCACCTATCCCAGACACAGTCAACTAACCAAGACATTTGTGGTGGCCAAATTGTTTGGTGGCTTCTTTAGTTTAGAACCTTTTACTAGTTTTGGTTAAAACTATTTCAACAAAGCTTCCCTCAACCTATTCAACCAAAACCCAGATCTTTTTCAAGGTAGTGCAGACTAACTGCTGAGGTTTGTCTGGGCTCACTGAGGAGCTTCGCAGTTATTATGTTTCAGTCTTGTGTGTTTAAGTGACTCAAATTGCTTTTAAAGTGTATAATTGCTTTATAACTGTTCACCCACAAATGTGTGCCTGAACTCACTACGTGACCAGACTGTGTCTGCTTCTCCAGTCCAGGAGGAGATTTATTTGTCCTAGCTGTTTGGACTATTGGGTTGATGGAGTGATGAATGTAAGCGGAGTGTGATGTGGAGCTGGAATGCATTGCGTTACACTGGAAAGCAGGCTGAGGGGTGCATTTGCAAAATGATATTTATAGACTATAATGGAAGAATGTCACAGATAGTGGGTCTCCATGGAGACTGAAGAAAACTTCTTGTCCCCAGGAAAAAAGGAAGGGCGATCAAGTAAGGATTCCTCTGAGAGGTTTGAGCTCAAATCAAATCCCGCTGTGTAAAAAAAAAAAGGAACGTACTCATTAATGTACGAAAGACGGTGGTTAATCGAGGGGCCTTCCACATGGTGGGCTTGGTAAAGACCCCTGGATTTTTAACTCGCAGCACCTATTTTCTGCTGTGGGCGCCTGCATGGGGGAGTGTGTACACTCTACTGTAATTCACTATAGGGACGCCAGCACTGGCAAATCCAATGCCGTGCTAATTAAAACCTTGCACTGCATGATATTACGAAGAGCTTTTTGTCTGTGGACTGTGCGCTCTGTTGTTGCTTCGCTGCTTCTGTTGTTCACAGCCTCTGCAACGTGATGGACAGAAAAAAGTACCTTTCTGAATGAACTGCTGTTCATTTAAACAGGCTCGCTCTGAGTGGCCTGTCACTCAGGAACAGTTTATGAGGCACCAGTACTTAAATGCTGCATTATACTCTATACATTTCAGTGAGGGACCTTTCAAAATGTCTCAGAAGTTCAATTTCTAACGCAGCTCGGCTGTGAGATTGTAATGTTTTTAAACTTTTTTTCGTTTTTTTTTACAAAGAACTGAATGTATATTCACTGTCGCTTTGTTGCAACCTGTTAAAGTAATGCTTCTTTTCAATATTCGTTTCTTTTTCTATCAGTAATTCCTCCCTGTACTTAGAAAACCAGGTGTTTAAAATCATAAACTCATGATACACTGGATAAAACAGTCAGTTCAGCTGAAAATATATATTTTTATAGGGTAACAAGCAATTAAAATGTATTTTATTTTATTCAACTCAAATCTCAATATGAGTTGAAGTTTTAGTTCAGATAAAGAAAAGATGTTGTTTATATTCAGAATACAGGTTAAAGGGGGATTCCATTAAATTATTATTCATCATTTTATATAAACCAAATTCAGAGTTATGAATATAAACCAAATTCAGAGTAAATTCATTCCAAGTGGTTCTAGACAAAACTTACAGTCAGATCTATTAAGAGTGGTGGTGAATGGAACCAGACATCTGAAGCATTTAATACCTCTAAAAGCTACCTCACAGAATGTTTTTACATGACATGATTATGGATAAAATGCCTCCTGCCTTTAAAATGTTTAGACTGCATGTTTTGGCCTTTAACATATTATTAAAACAATAGTTTGCATTGTCAGGCAGAATATCATCCAAAGAAAACATTTCTTTCACATTTATCACAGTTTTATTTCCATAACCATCATTATATACACGAACTCAAAAGATGTGTAGGTTCACTGGTTGTGGTTAGTAAATAAAATGACTAGTTTTCTGGGATCCTGATGTCTGGTTGCTATCACCACCATTGTAAAGAGATCGCATGCCCACTGGTTTCAGTTGTGAATGTTTTGAGTTTTGTTTTCTGTTCTTGTCTAATCAACTGTATGTCACAGATGTAGTATATTGAAAGTTACTGTGCTAAAAAAAATTAGTAAGAGTATCACTTTATAGGTTGATGACTATGAAAGAACTACATTTGGCATCCTTACGTTACTGCAGACTTTTTTAGGCTTTATGAATGGGCGCGTAAATGTATGCACTTGTTTGGCTTTTGCGTTCTGTTTGCATTTATTTGTTTCTTTCTGTAAAGTGAAAAATGTGTGCACTTAATGCCAACTGAAACAGTACTAAAATAAACACATTGAGGTTCTTTTTAAAAAAGACATTGTACATTTATGTCCGTCATATGTAAATTTGATGCAAATGTAGACACATTGCTTCATACTTTTGGGTGTTTTTTCCTTCAGCATGTATGTCCTGAACATGTTGCCTTAGACTAAGCACACCATTAAATGCAGGGGTCTTCCCACGCAGACCACTTGCCAGAGAGACAGTTTCAGTAACAGGCTGTGCCCCGGCTGAGCCTAATTGTTCTCTCTCTCTCTCTCTCTCTCTCTCTCTCTCTCCCCCCCTGTTTGTCTTTTGTTATATGCATGCAGATCAGACATTATTTCTCATTTTGGTAATTAGTGTAGTAATACTGTGTGGAGACGCAGAATGAGACCTGGCACACACACTCACACACACTGCGGTTGCGCTGTGTTTTTACGGCTGATGTTCTCTCTGTAACGAGACAGTGATGTGAAGCTACGGTAGGATAAGGAGAGAGGGAGCCTGCCTGCGTGTGAATCACAGCTGGGATGTTTCAAATGTGGCTCCCAGAGATCTGCTTTCCCCTGCCCTTCTCATTAGCAGCAAAAATAGCTGCTTGTAGACAACAGCACACACTCACAAATCAGATTAACAAGCGTTTTCTTGTTTATAACTTGTTTATAACTGCTTATTAATGATGTCTACAACCTAATTAACAACCTGATCATATATAATGATCATGCCCTTTATAAGGGCAGTCATATTGTAAAGTGTTACCTTAGCGTTATTATTTTGGTGCTGTAATAATGCTACTACAAACAATAGTTTCCAAAATAAGAATTGTTAGCACAGTATAAAGAAGCCTTTTCTCTGTAATAGTAATTACGACAACAACAACAATAATAGTTGCATGATTGATATTGTTATGATTAGATCATTATGATGACTCAAGATGACTAATGGTATTGGGATGTCTGACTATTAAACAAACAAGGACTTTATTCAAATACATAAACTTTAATATAGAATTGGTCCCCCTTTGCAACTATAAAAGCTTCCACTCTTCTTGGAAGGCTTTCCACAAGATTTTGGAGTTTCTGTGGGAATTTATGAACATTTAAGAGGCCAGACAGAAAGCCTGGATCACAATCTCTGTTCCAGTTCATCCCAAAGGTGTTGGATGGGGTTGAGGTCAGGGCTCTGTGTCTTCCACACTGAACGCATCCAACCATGTCTTTATGGAGTTCGCTTTGTGCACTGGAACACAGTCATGCTGGATTAGAAAAGGTTCTTCTACAAACTGTGGAAGCATGACATTGTCCAAAATTTCTCAGTCTGCTGAAGCATTGAGATTGGCCTTGAGGTAAGGGGCCAGAACCCTGAAACACAGGTGTGTCCCAACACTTTTGTCCATATAATGTATGTTCAAATGTGTCAAAGATTATCGGTATATTTTAGGAACAGATTTGTGGAGTCATCTACATTGCTGCCGTCACTTTTCATGTTTCCCAGAAATTATTGGAGAGCGGTGGGTGAGAGTGGACTCTCACTGTGTTTAAAAGGCTCGTGCTAGACTGGTGTGTGACATGTTTTGATGTAGTTTAGCCCCAGGTGTGCGGTGTAAATCCGCCGCTGGAACACTATCCCACTTTTAGAATGCAGCTCAAGTAATCCAGTGTATTCAGAGCGAATAAAAATGAGAGCAGTGGGAGCAGCTGAGCTCTCGAGCAGCAAGACAGGCTCTTATTAACGCCATAAAGCAGTTGTTAGGAAAAGGTTAGCCAATGTGTAAGTACTCTTCCTCTCCCTTTCATTTTAATGATAGTCTACTTGGCGTGCTCATTCAGTGTACACTGCTTGGCTGTAATTAGCAGGGTTTGTGTCATCTGAAACCGAGTGAAAATATCAAATTTAATTGCTTGACAGTGTGGGAGTGGGTGGAAAGGAACCTGTTAAGAGAGTTAAGTCAGAGAGGGTTCGATTTTTAGGAGCAGGACGGCAACACACAATGACAAAAACTTGAGTAAAACTTTATGGGAATTAACCTTTAGTGGGAGTCGCTGCTGACTTTGCTCTATTAAGAGGTTAAACGAGAAAGAGGGGGCAGATACCAGGTGGGACAGGAGCACTGATTTCTCCTCTGTCTCCAGTGCCATCCCTAGGCGAAGTGCAGTGACTACAGTCAGCTCCATAATTACTGCCACCCTTGGCAAAGATTAGTCATGATGTCGCATTCAAAAGAAAACCAAAATATTACTATGTCTGTATTAATTACTCTGTGCGACCATGGAGCAAGAACAAAAAACAGAAATACCACAAAACTACATGAACGCAGATAGAACAAAATACACAGCATGTACAGAAAGAAGAAAGGAGCGTGCAAGAAAAACACAAGCAGTAAAACTCCACAACAAGACAACATTTTGTGCAGTCAACATTTGAATACATACAGTACTATGATGGATACTGTAGCAGCAAAGTCATCAGGTGTGCAAAAATTCAGAATGGAGCCAGACAACACTAAATATCACTGTGCGCATAACAGCAGACAGAGAATGTGTAGCATATAATAAATGGGAGGTGTCTACAGTGGCAGGTGTGGTGTAAGTTGTTTAAGGCAGAACGGTTCAGTGTGTACATGAGTTGTGTAGGGAGAGGAAGAAATTCAGTTAAGAGATGCGTTTGTGTTTCTGAGTGTGTATGTGCATGTGTAGGGGGGTTATGTACAGTTAATGATTCAGATAAGAGATAGGAGATGAGATAGGAATCTAAGAATCTGATTCTGATTATTATTATTATTAGTAGTAGTAGTAGTAGTAGTTGTTGTTGTTGTACTAAGTAGTATTGGTATTATACAGAAGTATTATACAGAATATGTTTTTGTATCATACATTTAGATGGAATACGTGCAATTGGTCTAGAGAGAGCGTCTCTGCTTTGAGGGCGGTGCAGGGCTGCTGAGTCTGGGCCTCAGTGACTGGGCTGCTGAGTCTGGTCTGTAGTGAGTCTCTGCTCTGAGGGAGGAGTGGGGCTGCTGAGTCTGGTCTGTAGTGAGA
>JBBJLR010036332.1:0-12366 GCA_037577145.1 Brachypetersius gabonensis
AATTTTCCTTTTGATGTGCTATCTGTCACTGTTAAAATAAACCTACCATTAAAATGATACTGTTCTGAGACTTTTCACTTCTTTGTCATTGGACAAACTTACAAAATCCAAATAATTTTATTTCCTCCACTGTATAGTACATAGACAAAATGTACTATAAATGATAATTCTTAAAAGCTTCTCTCTGCATATTTAAGCTGTAATATATGAACAGCACTGCCATTCTTTTTGCATATTCCAACATTTACAACTGCTGGCCTTAAATTAAGGAAAAAGTTTAAACCCACCTACAAATGTGACTTGAATCCGATTGGAAAAGTCAGATTTCATGTGTCTTTACAGAACCTACTACAGAACCTGTCCTGCTCAAATCAGATATGCTGATAAAGTGAATATGAGCTGCCTTTCCAAACAAAGCCGATGCACTCAGCTCACAATTGGGTCACCCATACAGGGTTCATAATTTAATATACGGCATAAAGAATATAACCGCAATGTTCTTCTTACCGTCCGATAAGTTTACTAAATGTTGACTTTAAAGTGTTAACAAAATCGATGGCACTACGCTTAGAGTCCGTGCTCCCCACTGTGGTCAGTCCGGATCAGACCGGCTTTGTACAAAATAGGCACTCTTTCTGTGATGTCTTTAGATGCCGAAAAGGCTTTTGATAGAGTGGAGTGGCCATATTTGTTTTATACAGTCAAGAAATTTGGTTTCGGGGAGAGGTTCTTGTCTTGGATTAAGCTACTTTACTCAGACCCGTATGCTTCGATTAGGACCAACAACATTCAATCTGACTACTTTTGTCTTAATCGCTCAACACGTCAGGGTTGTCCACTGAGTCCGTTATTATTTGTTTTGGCAATTGAATCCCTCGCAATTGCACTTAGATCTAACTCGGATATCAAAGGTATTAAGAGGTTCGGAGCAGAAGTGAAAGTCTCTTTGTATGCTGATGATTTACTCCTATACATCTCAGATTTGGACACTTCTATTCCTGCTGTTCTTACCACACTTAATGTATTTGGACAGCTATCAGGCTACAAATTAAATATTAGTAAGAGTGAGTTGTTTCCGGTGAATGCTCCGGCCAATAGTTACTCATTGCACACATTACCATTTAAAGTCGCAGTTAATGGCTTTACCTATTTGGGGGTTCAGGTTACACGCGAGTTCAAGGACCTCTCTAGTGCCAATATTTCTCCTTTATTGTTGCGTATCAAGGAGGATCTGGGAAATTGGATTGTGCTTGGCCTTTCTTTGGTTGCTCGGATCAACTGTATTAAAATGAATATCCTTCCACGCCTCTCCTATCTATTTCAATGTATCCCTATTTTTCTCCCACATTCTTTCTTTGTCAAACTAGATAGTATTATTCTTGAGTTTCTTTGGAATGGAAAGGTCCCCTGTCTACGCACACAGTTTTTACAGCGTTCCAAAGCACTTGGGGGAATGGCCCTGCCAAATTTCAGATATTATTATTGGGCCTCTAATATTAGACTTTTTAGGCATTGGCTTCAATCAGATGGTCATTCCCCACCAATATGGCTGGTTATGGAGGCCAATTCCGTAAAACCTGTGTCTTTATCGGCCCTGCTGCACTCACCGCTACAATCTTCAACTAAACCTTATACATCTAATAGAATAATTAATTCATCCTTGAAAATATGGGTACAGTTTAGGCACCATTTTGGCTTACAGTCATTCTCCATTCATGCCCCCATAGCAGCCAATCATGCTTTTCCGCCCTCTCTCACGGATAATATGTTTCTGTCAGGGAGTAAAATGGGATCTCAACCTTTCAACATCTGTTCATTGATAATGTATTTGCCTCTTTCCAGCAAATCTCTGCAAAGTTTGGTCAGATACCTGCAGGTGCGCAGTTTTGTTCATGCTACGTACTCCACCTTTCCCAGGTTTCCTGGGGACTCGCCTTTAGATGTTTTTCTAGAGCCAATTCGCGGTTTGAAAGGGGCCATATCTGTTATTTATAACCAAATTACACTAATTCGACCGCAATCTATAGACTGAATTAGATCACTGTGGGAAGAAGACATAGGACAAGCCATTTCAGGGGACCTCTGGACACGAATCTTGGGGTTAGTTCATAAATCCTCTATTTGTGCTAGACATAGCTTGATTCAATGTAAACTTGTGCATCACACCTATTATACAAAAGCTCGTCTGGCCAAATTTTATACTAATGTTTCATCTGCTTGTAACAGGTGTCATCATTCCCCAGCTAATTTGTGTTTTGTTTGTAACTGTTTGGCTTTGCCCTAAACTCTGTAACTACTGGTCAAAAGTCTTTGACATTTTATCCAATGTTTTTGGTAAGAAGGTTGACCCTAGCCCCTTGACTGCTGAGTTGCACCTCCTCAACCCTCTTTATCTTCTCCGCAAAAAACCTCACTAGCCTTTATGACTCTTCTTGCACGGAGGGTGATAATAATGAAATGGAAATCCCCTCAACTTCCTTCATATGTACACTGGCTTCGAGATGTATTACATTTTATTAAGGTTGAGAAAATTCGCTTTACTTACACAGAGGCTCCTCTGTGAAATTTTTTGAAGTGTGGGACCCTCTCTTTAGAGTTCTTAGAAGGATTAATTTCTCTGGCATTCCAGATTAACGGGGTATTTGTAAGCGGCCGATGATGGCTTTACTACGATGATGTGGACGAATCTTGACCTCATGATATTTCCCCTGGCACCTGTTTGGTTAATGTTGTTGCTGTTGTTTTGTTTGGTTTGTGTGGTTTTTTTGTTTGTTTGTTTGTTTTTGTTTTTGCTTTTTTTTATTATTATGTTCCTACTTATGTTTGTACGCTGCATATTTTTGCACATATGATTTTCATATTTTTATTTACATATTTATTTATTTGTTTGTTTATTCAGGTTTATTATAACTGATATTACTGTACGCTTTTCTTGTTTTTTGTGTTTGTGTTTGTTTGTGTGTGTTTGTTGGGGTGTGTTCTATTTTACTTTTGTAAAGAATTATTGGTACATTACTAAATAGATGCTTGTTAATCTCAGGTTTCAATTCTGTACTGGTTTAAAAAACAATAAATAAAGTTGGTAAAAAAAAAGAAAAGAAAGAATATTACCATAATCTTGCTGCACACCTTACTAATGACACTGGAACAGTGATGCAGGAGGACTATTGTAGGAATAAGAGAAAATAAATAGTGTAGTGAAGTCTCCAAACACAAAAGAGGGACTGATTATGAGCTACATGAGATGAATAAGCTGAGCAGGACCAGCAACATTATAAAATGAAATGAGCCAAATAAACCTTTGTTATAGTATCTCAAATACTCAAATACAAATGAACAGCATGTGTGTATTAGACCACGTCTCATTCAACCACATTGACATTAAAATATATGAATAGAATGTCAGTCTTTACGTGTGTGTGTGTGTGTGTGTGTGTTAGTGTTTGACATTGGCAGATTGAATAGCTCAGTTTAATTCAATTCAGGCGCTTTCTCTTGATCCTCCTCTGGTACTCCAATGTCCCCATGTGTTCAGGTACAAGTGACAAAGCCCATCTTTCTAATGGAGCCATCATTCATGATGAAGTGTCTGTTTGTGTGTGTTCGGGCGGGGAGGGGGTTGGGGTGCATGTGTCTGTTTTTGTGTGTGTTGTGTGGGAGGTGATTAAAATTGCTAGAAATTATAGCCATGCAGCACAGCCATATCCACTTACATGTTCTCAATTCCATCCATAGCAAATTAAAAGACTCTGTGTTAAGAAGGTCCAAAAAATAGAAAGAAAAATATGATGAGCAGTTGTAAAGTAGGTTGTTGGCAAGTAAGGAGACTGCAGTGAAGAGAAAGAGAGACAGAGAGAGAGAGAGAGAGAGAGAGAGAGAGAGAGAGAGAGAGAGAGAGAGAAGGGGAGGGTGCATTATGTTTTATCTCTCCAGTGACAGTGTGTACAGTCGTCTGTACAGTGTGTGTATGGATGAGAGGTGACACACACCAGAACCCTCAGCATCAGCAAAACCCTCCTGCGATTGAGACCCCCAGTAAAAAAATCTACAGATGACAGAATCTGTGAGTGTGTCTCCATAGTCCCTTCTCTTTTATGTTTGCTGCTATATCCAAATGCCCAGCATTCAGAAATATTCACTTTCTAATGAGTGAATTCAGCTACTATTCAGTCAGTGGTGTTAATAGTGACTTCAGGGTTTTAAAGTCAAAGTCAAAAGTCAAAATTAACTTTGTCATCTTACCTATATAGATACGTGTACAGTGTACCCCCACGAAGTCGGGGGATAAGACAGCATAGCTCCATATTTTAGAATGCACATGAATAAATACATGTGATCCATAAATAATCATCTAACATCAGTAGCTACCCTAGTGGTGAGCAATATGATATTAAATGCTCTTGGAAAAAATTACATAATATTTTGTCCCAATGCAGCATTCTGAGTATATTTTCAGTACTTAAAAAACACTGAGCAACTGCATGTCTTAATTACAAAGTGAACATAATCAGTCCTTTTTTATTTTGTATAGTGCAGATTATGAAGAGTTAGAAATCATTGTAGCCATTGACTTTTTTATTGCGGTACCACTGGTTCTTTTTAATTAGGGCAAACTTATCAAAGCTGAGAAAAACTAAACTGTGGATCATATTGTGTATTGAAGAGATCTTGTGAGATCTTAGGAGAAAGGAGTTAAGTGATATATTTTGCCATATCATTCACACCTAACTTGACAGTAATCCTCTTGTGGCTGGATGCAGTCAAAGCAGTGTTCCAACATCTCTCTGTAAAGCCCTTCCAGAAAAGTGGAGGCTGTTACTGCAAAGAAAGACCAAACTCACTCCATGACACTTCTAAATCTGCGTCATTGCTATACAGAGGTGTTCCAGATATCCAGATAATGTTTAGTCAGGTCAGAGTTAGTCGTTTCTATTGATGGATAGGTGTGAATGTGGCTAATACACTGTGCAGCAACCGATGGCCTACAGTCAGTAACTGTATACAGGATAGTGCTGGGCAGAGTTAGAATCATGAGTATTGTGAGATATTTTTGCCAAATGAGGCAGTCTATGAGTGCACCTATATTTAGCATATGGGCCTAATAAAATCTCAAGTCTGGGTTTATTTCATAGACCTTCTGGCATCATAACGATATATTATACTATATAGACAATGGTATTGGGACACATCTGATTTTCAGGGTTTGGACTAGAGCCCTTATTTCCAGTGAAGGGCAATCTTTATATTTCAGCATAACAAGATATTTTGAACAACACCATGCGTCCAACTTTTGCTTCCAACCATGCTTGCAGTTTTGGGAAGGCCCTTTTCTATTCCAGCATGACTGTGCCCCAGTGCAAGCACCTTAAAGACATGGTTGAATAAGTGTGGAAGAACTTGACTGGCCTGCACAGAGCCCTGACCTCAACCCCATCCAACACCTTTAAGATGAACTGGAATAGAGATTGTAAGCCAGGCCAGTGCCGGATCTCATAGAGGCTCTACAGAATGAATGGGCACAAATTCCCCACATAAACTCCAAAATCTTGTGGAAAGCCTTCCAAGAGGATTGGAAGCTGTTCTAGCTGCAAAGGGGGACCAGCTCTGTATTAAAGTCTATGTATTTGAATGCAAAGTCCCTGTTGGTGTAATGGTCAGACGTCCCAATACTTTTGTCCATACAGTGTACGTATGTTCTGCGGATGCACCTCATGGTGAGTGACTTCAGAAGGCTGGCCTCACATAGAGGCCAACAATGGACGTTAATCACAGATAAGAGATTTTAGAAGCATTAATAAATGAAACCCAATTCAGGGCAACCAGGAGACAATCATCTAATGATTGACATCATGTGTTATAGTTCATTGACCTACATTTGTTTCTTTTCCCCTGCTTTCATTTATCATTTTCATCATAGTAAATCATGGACTGGCCATCTGGCTGATTGATGAAAGTTTATGAGAGGGGAAGGAGGCTCTGAGGTGACTTATTTAAAAAAGGAGAAACGAATATGGCCCTGTAACAGTCTGCATTGTTTTCGTGTCTAGCAAAGGCAGTGTTATCCCATGAGTCTGTCTGTCACCCATTTGTATCTGCTGAATAAGTGAAGAGACACCTTTACTAGAGATGCTGAAATGAGCAACAGTTAGGAACAGTCAGGCCTCAGCAGTGACTGCACCCCTAGCAGTTTTTAGAACGAAAGAGAGGAGGTTTATTTTAAAATCATCCTAGGAACACAATTTGTGAAGACTATATTACTGGGGAATGGCCATCACAGTTACCTTTTAAACCTTACAGACTCAGCATCTAACTCTTTATTTCAAAATTATGTGTGATACCTTACAGGCCGTCTGAAACGGACTGTGAGTCCAAGTGTGGTATGAAGTTGTACTGTGTTTTATTGCAACGCAGTATTACACAAGTACTCTGCTGCTAGGGAGACTGTCCACTTTTTGCCATAACAATGCTAATTTCTCATGTGTGGGGATAATAAAGGTTTACCTTATCTTAATATGGGGTGAAATGGAACAGGTGTTTTAAATAGTTCTGCTGGTTCAAGTAGAACATGGTTTTAGTCATATGCTTGTGTTCCAGAAGCAATGATATCTGCAAATTATATCAATGATATCTGCACATGTATATTTCTCCAGATTCTCAGTGAAGAATATGAGATACCATAAACAGTATTTGTTTTCTTTTTTAAGGTGTTTTCCATAAGTTGTATGTTTAACTTACAACCATATTCATTTAATTTGCACTCTCCATGGCTTTAATATTACATGATTTTGCAATATTACAGCCTATAGTCAGAGTCAACCATATAAATTCAAAACTATTTTTTTGAGTTATCAAAACGTACTAAAGCTACAGAGAGTGCGCTGTATGATCCGGGCACATCCAGGTCCACTTCCCTTCAAGGCCAGAGTCACATGTTGCATGACAAATTAAAGAATGGACAGATGTAACAGAGCATTATCTTAGGCCGACTGAATCACAGTCTTGTGAATAAAAATGGATTTGCATGAAAACCTGGTTAGTCAGGCAGGGGGGATGATTTGCAAGACTGTGTGTGTATTGGGAATGTCATGGGGTGCTGTATGTGTAAAATAGGTGGTGTTTAATTGTATGCTTATGAATGTTCTTTTTTTTATTATTCACAGATAGACTTGGAGCCCGAGGGAAAGGTGTATGTAATTATTGACTTGAGTGGATCTTCCAGTGAAGGTAATGTAAATCTTGGAAATATTGCATGGACTGATTGTATGGATCCCACTGATATGTATGTAATTAGCTGCAATTCAAGGATTGTTTTGAACAGACTGACTTAAACTTGGAGCTAAGCCAGAAGTCTTTTCTTGAATTGCCTTTTTTTTTTTTTTTACCTTATCATCCCAGAAATGCAGCTTTTCAGAGTTTTCCAGGTCCTGTTTAGAACCCAACTGTTTAGAACCCAACTGTTTAGAACCCAACAACGCTCAGCAAATCTTTATAAGTCTTTCTCAGTGATTTTTATAATTTAGTTATGAAAGGTCCTGAGTCTTAACCATAGGTTTCTGTATCACCGTTGGGAAAATTGTTTCACAGAGACAATGTGGCTTAATTCCACCAAAAACCCTCCCAGATGACCAGTGGGTCTCGCCTATCAGCCCCTGGTGTTCCTGGATGGTGATCAGAGAGAACTCAGTTAAAGAACTCATCCCTCACTACACTCCTTTGCCCTAGAGCAAAGTCTTTACATGCCTGTCTCTCAGATACTCATCTTAGCTGTGTGAAACCCTACATTCCTCTCTTGCTAGTTACAGTAATTTTGAATGCAACCTAAAGTAGATAGATCCTCATTTAAGCATTCCTGTTGTACAAACAGATTAGTCTACCACAGTAGACAGTAGATATTTCTAATTCAAAGTGACCAAATCTGACTTGTATGGTCAGACTGTAGTCACATTTACATATACTGTATATCTTGTCATAGTAATGAAAACATGGACACACTGATTAATGAGGGGCAGGCAAATTACACAGTATGAACATAGAATACTGACCTTTTCAGTAGATTAACTAAAACAAACACGTATTTAATAAAAATGCAGAGAAAATATATTAATGAGAAAATATACTAATAAGAACAGATATACAAGAGATGATTATGAGATAATGAACATTTCTATGGAAGGACATGAACATTTGGACAGCTGTGCAAGCACAAATCTCATGACTTTTCGTGCAGCCGTCACCATATACAATGTAATCAAAATGCGTGTTGCGATCACGCTTTAGGCCTTTTTTGTGCTAGGACAATGCTTCACTTTTTCATGCTGGGACAACTCTTCACTACCCTGTATTTTAATGCGCACTGTGTAACAATGGCCAGTATCAGCATTCACTGGTGACTGTTAGGGTTAGCGTTAGGGTTAAGGTTAGGGTTAGAGTTTGGGACTTTCCCCGTCTCACAGCATTTCAACCTTTTTCAACCTCTTTGCAAACAAAAACGATAAGGAATAAACTCATTTCTCTCCTACTGTCCCTCAGTCACCAGTTACCACTGGTACTGGCGATGTTACGCAATTCACTTTAAAATACAGAGGGTAGTAAAGCGTTGTCCCAGCCTGAAAAAGTGAAGCATTGTTCTAGCACGAAGAAAATCCCTAAAGCATGATCACAGCACGTATTTTGATTACATTGTGTATCAGGATCGCTTCACGAAAGATCGTTAGACCGGGCTGGCAAGCATCTTTCAGAGTATAGTTATGGAGCACAGTAAGGGGTTACAGTACTATTTAAAAAGGTATAGCAAGCTTTATCACATGAATGCACACCACTGACTGTCTTATTGCACATTCTGACATCAAGGACCGCTGACGCAAAAACACATGCAGTCTGATCTGACTGGTCAGTCTGAGCTGCGTTCACTCTGACTCATGAGAGAAAAACACTACAGCCCAGTACACTGAGAAAGTACCGCTTTGTATTTGCTTGATTCGAATGTGTATCATTTCCACGTTATTGAAAGACATTACCACATAAACACATTTACACTTTAATGTAAGGGAACTGAAGGATAAATGATGTTGATGTGATCAGTTTTTATAAATATTATTTCACAAAAAACTCTTGACATTTGACTCTTGTGGTGTTCAGGTATTGCTTGACTTGTGTTGTTCAGTTATTGGTTGGCAGATGCTATTTAGGTATTATTTGACAGATGTTGTATAGGTGCGCCGAATGTGAAGTATTTCGGTTGAAAATTGGACATGGATTTAAGCTGCTTTACAGGTTTAAGAAAGAGTTACGGACTACTTAAGCACTGATGTACGTCGCTCTGAATAAGAACATCAGCTAAATGCCGTAAATTTTAATGTGTTTTTATCTAAGTAGTAAAGTGTTAAACTTTTTGGTGCTCCTGTTGGCATTTGTTTGATCTGAAAACAAGTTTGTGTGATTAATACATTTTGAAATGAAATTCCAGCAATAACCTAGGTTCCTCTGATCTCCAATGCATTACTTAATACACTTTGTTGTTATCTAGATAAACTTTCAAACTGTCTTTTGTTCTCAATACTCACATTAGCGAAAACGACGATATAAGATTAAATCGGTGTTATTTTTGACTACATTTTTGTCATGTTTCTGCTTCTTTGCTCTTATCACTAAGTCATTTCTGAGTGACTCAGTGAACAGAAGCCTTATGTATCTCATCTGTTTTTTTAATGCTTTAATCAGTAAGGTGATGACTAGCAGTGACCAGCAGTGAATCCACACCATGGTGCTCACACAGAACACAGGCCTAGCTGTGCACATTACAAAGAACATCTGAGTGATCTGAGGCTTGACTGGATAGAGTTAGAGATTAGGTCAGCACACTGAGGTTTGGCTGACAGCTTTGAAGTGTTAATTCGACCCCAGCATGCATCAGTGCTTCAGC
This sequence comes from Brachypetersius gabonensis, assembly GCA_037577145.1. Classification (NCBI taxonomy): domain Eukaryota; kingdom Metazoa; phylum Chordata; class Actinopteri; order Characiformes; family Alestidae; genus Brachypetersius; species Brachypetersius gabonensis. Next base: position 9,923 of record JBBJLR010036332.1, read on the forward strand.
TGTGGATCTCTCTCCGGGGCCGACCCGGGAGGCCTTGTTTAGACTGATCTCAGATTTGCTTTTCCAGATCAGTGAAAAATATATACGATTTGTCACATAATTTCCCACTTAACCTAAATGTAATGATATGAAGTTTGCATTTTCACACTGTAGCCATGAAGGCTAACGCACCCAGCAAGTAAGGAAGATAATACTTCGTTAGGTACCCTTGTGTAAACTTCATGTCTCAAAAATTTCACGCTCACCTCATGAAACACTATCATATGTGAAACTGCCAAATGTCATTTGCGTAGCTGTAGTTCTGTACTTTTGACCTTTTTTTTGTAGATAACTGTAGGTCTTACAGTACCAAAAAACCACAAGCAAGTCTGTTTGAGCAATTGATATTGAAATAGTTTGCAATTGGTAATGATTTAGACATGCCATTTGCACAGTGCTGATTGGTTACATCAGCAATACATAGTGGCTCTTGTGTAAAACTAAATAACATCAGAAACCAAACATGTCTTCTAAAATATTCCAAAAAAAGATTGTACATTTGAATGATGGGAAAGCCTTGCTGCACCTTCAGTGTGACAGAGGCTACGCGGTGAGTGGCAGCAGGTTCTGCTAGAGCAGACAGCTAAGTGGCTGTGATGTGGACATGTTGCTGTCACCGGCGGGTAGCAGATGACTGATTATTTAGTACTTAATTTTCTTGTTCACACAGTGGTGTGTGTGAGAGAGAAGCCGATAGGGACATGTACAGTATATGTGCTGATGGAAAGATGCCATACTTGTTCACATGCACAGGAGAAGGCCGCAGTGCCTGAAGAAAGTGTCATGAGTCAGAAGGTCTATGTTTGTGTGTGTGTATGTGTGTGTGTGTTTGTGTGTGTGTTTGTGTGTATGTGTGTGTGTGTGTGTGCTGCTATGCACAGAAAAGCTGAAGTTGCAGTGAAATGTGATCTAATCTTGTTCTCATCACTCATGTATCTGTGTGTGTGCTGCACTCAGTTCCTGCACTGACTGCTTCTGGCTGCGCATTTCTATATGCCTTTGCATGACCTTTTGCAAAGAAATAAATAAAGTACTGCATATGTTGCTCACATCTCAGTTCATAACCTGACATTTTGGGGTGCAGTATTCATAAATGAGCTTTCAGCAGGGTGCGTCTTGCCTTTGAGCGAACTTTGACATTCACGTTTGTGTGAAGAGTGCCCAGTGTTGAGCTTGGCTTAGTGTTGCATACAGTTAAGTATCATTTGTTTATGTCGTTATGTTGATTTCTCAAAACATTCTAAATTACATCATCATTTAAGAAAACGGAACCCATTTTGAGCAGCACAGGATGTGTTGACACCCTCTCCTCTCTAGTCTTCCTGAGACATTTTCAAATACCTTTTAGTACTCACCTTATTTCAACACTGAAAAGAGCTGGCTAGTTCTGCTAACTGTCACATTGGTTTGTGCTGCTGTCAGTGAATGTCCAGACTTCTTCTACGTCTTAGTCATGCCAATAAAAGGCCTACATTACCTTTGTTCAATACGATTCAAGCTTAGGCACAACAGAACAGCATACTCTGTCCATTCCTTTTTCTTTTTGCCTTTTTTTAATTATCAGTTTCCACAACATTCTCTTTGACACTGCAGAGCCAGCTGGGTTTCATTTCTGAAGGGCCTTTGTACACATTAATATATGTTGATTTGATCACATACTTCACACTCACAGCTGCATGCGCTACTTCATAGCTGCACCCTTCTGGATAGCTTTCGATAACACACTATACAAAATGTGTTACAAAATGCATTGGTGCACATAAATCTGTGTTAAAAGATTTATGTTGTAGACTATTTGGCTATAAGGAAGGAAATGTAAGGGCGATTCAGTTTATGTTGAAACTTTTTTTATGTACTTTGGTTTGAACTGTCCATGTTCAATATTCTAATTGCATTTTATATTTTTCCTTGAGGCTCATTTATAATCTGTGTGGGTTTATGTACCAAGAATGATCGTAATTATGACGTTTTACTGTTCCTTTAAGACCGATGTAGACAGATGATTAATAATATGTAGGTATTGGTGACATCACATAATACATTTTAAAGCTGTTTTTGGAGAATAGATTCGTAGCCTGTACGAATGTATAGTGAATGGTAAGTTTTGGACTGATATGTACTACCTGAGCCAGTGATTGATAGTGGCACTATAAGCAAAATCTGTGCACAGGCAGGAGTATGACTTTATTAGCTGATCCTAGATCATGTCATAAACCTGCAGGAACAGCAGGAGGAGCATGTCTGCTGAAAGATCGATAGTTACACCGGCGAATACAGACAGCAGAGCTAGGTTTTCGGGCTAATCCGTGGTGTTGTAGAGTCTTTGGAAGATCACTGAGCAGGATCTCTCTCTCTCTCACACACACACACACTTGCGCACACATACACACACACACACACACACA
>JBBJLR010036352.1:0-12366 GCA_037577145.1 Brachypetersius gabonensis
GGAGAAATATAGAGAAACAGAAAAAATCTGCTTAAGACAGAAGTTTTGCTGTTCTCAGTGGCTTCTCAGCTAACTGCTTACACACAGAGTTTAATTTGATCTCTAAGACAAATTACTGGCTAATTTATAAGCCATCCAAGTTTTCTTTTGGATGTTGTGATTTATCTGAATATCAGATTGTCTGACACCAAAAAACAGAGCAGATCTTAAACTGGCATTGTGGTTAGAGGAAGGCCCTTTCACATGAGCTGCATTTAGAAGTGTGAGATGATGATTTTAGATATAGCGATGTTAAACTGACCTCAGTTATGTGCAGGAAATCTTATTTTGAATTTTCTTTCTTTTGGGACAGTTAGAGATCAGGCTGAAAAAAGATTATTACTTAAAGGTGTTCAGATACAATACATAAATAATGAATTAGTTGTCAAACATAGACATAAGAGTATGTCATACTGTATTTCTCAGCTGTACCTTTTGAATGCTTCCAGTGAAGGGCACATGGACAGAGGCGCTGCTTTTGGCGAGATCATAGTTTGGGACGCCGCCGAAATAAAGTGGAGAGCTGCACCTGATCTGAGTGAAGGCACCCTGAAAAAGGGGGCATGAGAAATTGGAAAGTGCTGTGAAACCTAAAGCTTAAATGAAAAATAAATAAGCTTGAATAAATAAATTAATCATTCAAAAATGAATTGGATTTACTCCTAGTAATTTTAGGGATCTTTACACTACACTACCTCAGCCAGGCCCTCCACAGGCCGATGGTTGTCCAGCTGCAGAATTCCTCTTCTGGCTGTGCGAGACGCCCTCAGCTCATGCCATCTGAACAGACTGACTGGCTCCTCACTCCTGCAATCACAGGGCGGAAATGGACAAATGTCACTGCTGCCCAACAGCATTCCAAATGAACAACAAAAGGATGGATTCAGTGGTTCTTCTGGTCCATTTGTGATGAAATCTTCACACAAACAGCACAAACAGAAGCATGTGTGATTGCTTTTGTACCTTCAGAAAAGGCATTTCAGATCACTCATATAAGTCCATTAATTGTGAAATGTTTGGCATGTCAACAGATATAAGAAAATTAATGAGTTGAATAATGAGATGCATAACTGTAAAATATGTTTAAAGAACCCAGTGAACATTCCACACCTTTCCAGATAATCTGTCATTTCTGGCTTCTGCAGCTAGATGGCGATCTTTCCAAATTCAACCAAGCACGCAAGGACAAACTTAGTCAGAAGTTTGCCAAGGCTGTTCCAGTAGCAGTATCGAAAATTGGAGGCTGCCTGGAGGTTTACTTCTAATGGTCTGCTGCCTTACTGGGCAACATTTTGATATAAAAGTTCCTGTAAACTAACTATGTTTCAGACAGGCTTGGAAGGAAGCAATAAACCAATTATCAAGAACGCCCAGTTTGTGGTTCTGTCTTTGCAATTATCATGCAAGAGATTACAGCTAGCTATAGGCTGCCTTGTGACTGGTCTTAATTTAGTTGTGTACTGGCTTTGTTGCATTTGTTTATGAATATATTCAAGTTCACAACGGACACAGGCATATCTCCATATGTAAAAGTCTTGAGCCACCCCTCATTTCTTCATACTTTGTTTCCAAAGTGGAAAGATCCACTTTCTTGTGTTTAGTGCAGTCTTGAGGAACAGTTCTCCAGGCTTCCTGAAGGACTTTCACAGACTCTCATTTCCAGTCCAGTCCCTGAACATGACCAGTTCCAGAGGAATGTTTCTGTTGGTTAAGACACACAGTGACCTATATATGAATAATTTAAGTTAGATGTTCTTTTTTCTGCTTACGTTCTGAACCAGTGAAGAAACAGGATGATTCCAGATGATCAGGTGGTGATCAGTATACTGGTGGTGCTGAATTAGAGTGGTTGGAACTCCTTTATCTAGGCTCCTTGTATCTGCACTTTGCAGCCTGGTGCAATAGAACATTTGTTTCCATTTCTTTCATTTAATCTACTTAATATTACAAAGACAGTTATAATACAGTATATAGCATTTTTGCACCAATAAGAAGATTCAAAGCAAAATAGTAAGAAATGAGGGGTCATTCAAGACTTTTGCACAGTAATGTACACGATTTTAAAGTAAGATGGCCCCTTGTAGTCATCTGTAAACACACCACAGCACACAGTGTGAACATTGTGAAATTCTTTCTCTGCATTTAACCCATTCACCAAGTGTAGCAGGGGACAGCCACAAACGGGGAGCAGTGTGTGGGAACGGTACCTTGCTCAAGGTTACCTCAAGGGTGCTACTATAAGAGCTACTGATTGCAGGGGCAACTCCCTAACCACAAGTCCACCAGCTGATATGTATCTTTAGGTGCCTTCAATCTTATGTAAGTAAAATATTTGTTCCAAGCCTTTATTTTGACAGGTATAAAATAGTATTTTTGCACCTACAGGGTGATTCAAAGAAAATGTATGCAATTTTACATCCATGACTAACTATGATAAAACCAATAATAATAATAATAATAATAATAATAATAATAATAATAATAATGATAATGATGATGCTGATAATTAATCATAATGGTACACACTTAATAATGACGGTTCCAGATCCACAGTCAAAGCGGAGCTCGACGTGTCCTCCCACCATGGTGATGGACAGGAAGTCTCTAGTTTCTGAGTCCTCACTGTAGAGCAGAGTGCCTTCGTAGGCCGCAGGCAAGAAGGTGATTTCAAACTCCATGAAGGAGAGGTAGTGTTGAGCAGGCTGGGGCCAGGACACGCTCAGGTAGGATCTCAGAGTCTCATTAAAATGAGGGAGGAAGAGGGAGAAATCTGTAGGACAAACAGAGACACTGTCAGTCCGAAGAACAGTCTGAAACAAAGCAGAGCAGGCAGCTGTACTGAAACAGAGTGTGTTCACTTACTCTCCTGGCACAGTGGGCCTCCATAGCCTAGTGGACAGAGACAGATATGGCTGTCTGCTCGGTTAGCGTAGCACGTGCCTCCATTCTCACAGCTGATGCCCACGCACACATCATCACTGCACTCCCCTACATAAGTAATGTTAATGTTAATTAATGTTTTAAAAAGCAAAAAAATGAAAATATACATTAGACTGTGCTTTTTAAAAAACAATATGTAAGTCATTAAGTAAAAAAAAGGTAATTATCAAAGGCCCGACTTGTGAATCTGCCCTTGTTTTATATTCTCTTGTGTCTCTGTGTATCTGTGGAGTTTTAACATAATCAAATTCCTCCAGGATCAATAAAATTATTCAGTTTTTATTTATAGATAATTCAATTCAACTCAAGTTTGTACTTATCAGTCATAAAGAATGAGTCCAAACGCTTATCTCAAAACTGTTGTAAAACAGGCCTCACACCGTGAATTTGTTCTCATTTTATTGAACCGATTTTAAAAAGGAAGCTTTTAAAGGCATTCAACACTTTAGATGTCTTGTTCCATTCACCACCACTGTAAGTTTCTCTGGATGACTTTGTTTACATCTTAACCGTTTAAGCAATTTCCTCCCGGATCAATGAAGTTTTCTGATTCTGATAATCATGCAGAAATTCTATGGAATTGCACTTTCACCCTATTTAAATTCTGTTTGAGGTGCAACAACCAATGGACAGAGTTGTAGTCACTGTATAAAGATGAATTACTTGTATGAAGAGTAATACTTAAGTAAGTTCCAAATGATCTTAAGTACAGGATGATTACATATAAAACATGGTCACAACACATTAATCACATGCATCAGTTCTGACACTTATAGTATATTACTATACTATAATTTATTATAATATTAAAATCTCACACTTTCCACACACACACACACACACACACACACACACACACACACACACACACACACACACACACACACGTAGCTAGGTGCTATGCTAGCCTGTAATTTTTGAAAGCACCAAAAGAGGGCTCCAGAGAACAGTCCGGCCGGCTGATGTCCCTCAGAGGAACTCGGGTCTGCTCGGCTCTAACCCTTTTAAATTAGAGCAATATGAGCAAATTAGCCTACAGGTGCCTGAGGTGGGAGGTTAAAGGTGACAACACACATTCCTTGACTCCCTCTGCTCACCTATGTATGCCCCACTCAGAGCGCGGCCTGCAGGCCACGGCCTCATGTCAGTCATCTTGCCGTTGACAGAGAGGCTCTGGACGCAGCCCTGGAAGCCCCGGTTGGTCCCGGCCGCCTTGGCCAGCCAGTAAATGGAGGGTGAGCCGCCGAGGTAGAGCGGCGTGCGAAAGGTGATCTTGGTGAACTCACCCTGCAGTGCAGGAACAGAAAAACAAAGAAGAGAAGAGTCTGATTACTGACAAACTGAAGCCTGTTTAAAGGCTTGTCTACTTTATTGTTAGATCATTTGGCTTAGAGTAAAATTTTTTTATTAAGATTATTTTAGTTGATAAAATTGATTAAAACAAGTAAAAACTGTCATAAGTATGTCGGAGAGTCCTATATTCTAAATCATTTGGCTTAGAGCAAAAGAATTAAGATCATTTCAGTAGATAAAATTGATTAAAACAAGTAAAAAAAACTGTCCCAATATGTTGAAAAATCTTATATTCTGACATTATCATCCATTATCTGAGCTCCAGGGGGAAGATGGTATTGGAGTCTATACTAGCACTCATAGAGCAGAACTCAGAGAAACATCCTGAGCAGGACATTAGTCCATCTCAGGGCAGACACACACTCACACACATACACACACACACACACACACATGAAATTTGCATTTCCAGTGTACCGTGCTCTGACTGACATGAGGCCATGACCTACGGGCCACGCTCTATGCCTGGCTAGCTCAGTCAGTAGAGCATGGGGTTGTGGGTTTGTGCCCCACGTTGGGCGTTACATGTGCACTTGGAGCAGCTGGTGGCCTGGTGGTTAAGGAATTGCCCATGTGATCAGAAGGCCATGGGTTTAAATCCCAGGACTTCCAATGGCACCATTGGGTACCCTTTGAGCAAAGTACTGTACTACTCTTGGCGGCACGGTAGGAACCTAGTGGATAAAACACTTGCCTGTAAACCTGAAGACACAGAGTCGCAGGTTCGAAACCCCCACATTCTACCACTGTGACCTTGAGCAAGACACTTAACCCTGTATCCAGGTGGACTGTAACTAATGATTTTAAGCCTCTAAATAAGAGCATCTGCCAAATGCCCCCTTTACCTTTACACCTTGGTAAAATTTGCTTTTGGAACTATGTTGTAGTAGTTTCCAGCGGTGTTGCATCTCTTGTGTTGTTGTTTAACATGTTTATTTTCCCCTGTAGTTCTGCAGTGCTCCTGTGCTTGTCATCACTTGGACCACCTTGTGTTTTTGTAGTATCTCAAGTTTTCATGTACCCAGACCCCTTATTTTTCTTTGTGTTCTTGTTACTTGTTTTTTAACATGAAATCTTTTGGATCCAGCAATTACCTCTTGCTCACCTTAACTTTCATATCATTACATCTTGCTTCTGTTTGTGTTGTTTGTAAAAATTAGTTTAGTAGGAATATTCTTCTTTCTGTATATTTTATTACCAGAGGTTAGACTTTTCTCTTTAATTTAAATTATTTGACAGGTTTAGTGCATAGCCCTATGGGTCATTTCACTGGTCATTTGTTCTTGTATACCCATGTATGTGACATAAAGAATTTAAAAAAAATATGTACATGTGGATAAAGTATGCATCACTAAATAGATTTCCAAGATGCTGATGAACACATGGCTCACCGCAGAGCGTCCCGTGACGGGTGTGTTATTGTCGACTCTCAGCCAGCCGCTCAGGCCCTCTCTGTACACAGTCACTGTGTGCCACACTCCCAGCTTCACCCGACTCTGAGCCACTATGTGAGCCGCTCCTGTACCACAGTTATACCTGAAAACACACACATCCTCAGTGGATTATAAAATACTAAACACATCTCATATTTCCTGAAGAGTCTCTGCTCATATGGCTGAACCTGAAATGAACTTTTCCTCTTATAAGGACAAGGGAGGCGAAGTCCCCCTCTCCTTGGTCATTTTCCCCACAGTACAGCAAGAGGGCGTCTTCACTATCCGCCTACAAGAAAGAAGCAAAGTGCTCATGTTGTTAATAGTGTTAACAGTTAGAATCTATTTGGTAAACCTTCCCAGCTTGAATGAATAATTCGCCAAGTCAGAAAAGTTTCTTCTAAACTGAACCACAAAAATGACAAACAAATTCTTACCTTGAATTCAAGGATGACCTCGAAGGAGTAATAAGAGTTCTTGAGTGGTTCAAAGGCCACATAAGAGTGTCCACTGAACTTCGGAAACTGCACAGCAATGGCTAAAATGCAAAATAATAAATAAATAAATTAAAAAACTGAATAAGATTGTCAGATTGTATCCTTTAACTTTATTTTGGAAAATCTAATTTACACAGTTTTCTTCTCATATCCCAAATGTAGTCAATCAGTCAAGACTTGTTTGATTTCCACTTATGCACTGGAACTAAAAGGAGTGCACATTTATAACCACTGGTTAGCATTGAGCTAACTGTATGCATAAATAATAACCACATCAACTCAATACAACTCAGTTCTTCGGTCTCAAATAGACCTAATGTGTGGTTTCTTGTGTGGTAGCTGAATGAAACCTTATTTTCAAAATCCACGTATACACGGCTGCTAGTGCAACTTGCTTTTTTCCATTTTGAGTATCCAACACTCAGAAACCACACAAGCAAGTGTATATGAGATGAACACACAAGTCAGCCTAGTTTGCGTAGTGTGAGGCATGTTGATGAGGCATGTTTGAGGTTAAAGTGAGATGCTAAATCTATCGGCTTCTGTTAATTAGACAGACTACAGAAACATGCTACAGACTGCAGATGTCTTGGCTGTAAACTGTGTATAAGTGTTTCTTTATTTCAAGGAAGAATAACATTCCTAAATAGTTCAGAAAGCTATAACAACAGGCTCCAGAATATTCAGATCAGTTGTTAAAGAGAACAACTCCTAATTACTTTGAGTTACTAGTAAATCACTCAACTGTAAGTTATTTATCTATAGTATTTATACCAAGTGTTTGTGTATAGAGCATAGTGTATTTCGTATAGCGTATTTTCTGCAGTTTTTATTTGATTTTCTTTATGCTTTTTATATTGTTTTTGTTCTTGTGCAGTCGTATCTTCAGCAAGTGCCTTCGGGATCGATAAAGTTTTCTGTTTCTGATGACTGTTTTGTGCTGAGTGACACTTTATTCTCTCTCTCTGTGCTGGGGTGAAGGTCAGCGCTGCGGTCACTGCGGCTCGTCAGGCAGAAAGCAAAGTGCGTAGCTGCTGATCTGAAACCTTAACATCTGCCACCCACGACGTGACAAGAGTGAGTGTAGAACGCCGGCCTTCTCCTGCCCCTCAGCACTTCTTCTGCCAAGTTCAGTGCAGAGTCGTGACCTTTTAAACTCATGACCTGAAGCTCTGTTTATGGAAAGGGCCTGTGGGACATCAAAAACGTCGCAGTATTTATCACTTTAGGTCTGATGTCGGTTATAACTCTGAACTCTCTGTATCTAATCTGCTGTCTATTATTTATGTCAATATACATCAAATGCTACCACAGCGCATCTTACACTAATATGTACATTTGCACAGTTCAGATCTTTTCACTTGTGATGTTTATTTGAATATATTTTTGACTCAATTTTTTAACTTAGTTATTAGTTATTGTAACTATATTGTCTCTGTTAAGTTAATGCTGGCTCGGATAGAAAAGTGCCAGAATACACAGTGCATCATAGCTTGCTGCATATGGGGTGGTGTAGCTGCAGACCGGTCAGAGTGCCCAGTGTTGACCCATGTCCACAACTGAAAACGTCTACAGTGAGCATGAGAACTGGACCACGGAGCAATTGAAGGAGGTGACCTCGTCCGATAAACCATGTTTTTTTGTATCATGTGGACAGCCAGGTGTTTGTATGTCACTTGGGGAGCCAGCAGAGGCAGTGTGATGCCCTGCACATTGTACCTCCTGGGAAATCTTGGGGCCTGGCATTCATGTGGATGATATTTTAACATGTACAAATGTACCTAAACATTGTTGCAGACTGAGTACACCCCTTCATGGTACCAGTGTTACCTAATGGCAGTGTCCTCTTTCAGCAGGATAATGCACCCTTACACACTACAAACACTGTTTGGCTTGGGGAACATGACAAAGAGTTGAAGGTGTTGACTTGGCCTCTAAATTCCCTAGATCTCAATCCGATCCAGACTCTATGGGATCTGCTGGACAAACTAGTCAGATCCATGGAGGTCCCACCTCCCAACTTACAGCACATAAAGGATCTGTTGCTGGTACCCGATACCACAGCACATCTTCCAGAGTTTCATCGGGTCAGAGCTGTTTTGGTAGCACTAGGATGACCTGCACAATATTTGGTGTTTTTATGGTTGACTGAATATCACAATGTATGCTAAATGTGTTCTGAATATGTCACCAAACAGAATACATTAGAGATTCAGTAATCACTGCTGTTCCACCATTTATTTATTTATTTATTTATTTATTTACAGGATTATTAAATTATATTCTAGGGCAAAATCTATCACGTACAATGCTTCGGGCAGTGTCCTTGTAAATAATTCCTGGAATAACTTTCTGTAAACAGGTCTGGTTCCTATAATCACCGTTGTGAACAGTTTTGATTTGGTAAGTTTCTGTACAACTGAGGATTTCATGCCAAGCCACTCTGAATGTTTCCTAACATTCCTAATTTAATTATGCCGCAATTTTGAAAGATTCATGGCTGTGTGAGATGTATGAGGGTGCCAACCTACCACCTCTAGACCAGGAATCTGGCCCAGTGGGTACTTCGGTTAACTCTATATTGTACTGTACTCACCATCTGAGCAGGTTTCTCCACTTTGGCCGAGAGTGCAGTGGCACCACGAGCCTCCGTTACTGTAGTCGTCGATGCAGACGCTGTTAGGAGGACATGCTGTGTCTTCACAGGGCAGATCATGCAGCTGCCTCACTGGCCCTGTCCAGCGGTTCCCTCGGACATGGGGAACTGGACCAAGGGCCTTGGTGTTGGGCTCTGAGGATGAGGAGGGGGGAGGTGTGCTAGAATCAAACATCCTTGTGAAGCCAAAGCTGGTAGTGTTCATCTCATAGCTAACACCACTTAAGCTCGTTTCAGATGCTGAACTTCCCAGAGACGTTCTACTGTCCTGATTTGCAGGGACATCATGCATCACCTGGAAAACAAAAGAGCCATATGTTCTTGTTTCTTCTCATGCAGGAGAACACAAAGTATTAACTCACTTATAAAGATTCCCAAACCTCTTGAGTGAAGACATAGCCATAAACATCCAAATCATCATCATCCATGAAGTGCTGGAGGCCACTGCCAGCTTCTGGCACACCTGAAGACCAAGAGGGGCTGTAAATGGTTGTCCATGTGCTGCATGTTTCAACCTCTCCGTGTCTTGTTTTCATATTTTAGTGTTTTAAAACTTCCTGGTTTATTTACAACAGTTATTTAATATATGTAGTATTATTAAGCTCTGCCCTTTGTAACCATGAGGGCTGAGTTATTTCTGCATTAAAGTAACTTATCCATTGGAATTACACCTGCGTATGTGTATTTCATGCAGAGTATTTATTTTCTGCAGAATTTCTATCGATTTTATTTTTTTTTCTATTTGATTTTGTCTCTGTGTGAATGTGCAGTTGTAGCATAACCGATTTCCTCCGGGATGAAAAATGTTTTCTGATTCAGATTTGGATGTGATAGCAAACACAACTGCTTCCAACTTATTTTCCAGACACACTGCAAGAAATGTTCCAAGCTCTGAACAGGCACATTCCTAACAGCTAAAGGCCCTTATAATGGAAAATCCAATCTTCTTCTTTTTTCGGAAATAAGACTTGGATTTAAATTTAAATTCTGAAGTTTCAAAGCATGCTATACAGTCCACAAAGCTGCAAAAACAGCCAAGTTGAAATTCATAGTTTTTGTCGCAAAACCAGCTTTTTACACTATGCAAAAATGCCAACGTTTGGACACCCCTGGTCAAATAGCATGTTTTGTTGATTTAATGTGAAATTGTGAAAGCGATTGTGAAAATAAGTCCACATTCTCTGTAGAAAACACACTCTGGCACGTTTAAATGCACAGTTACTGTGCATTGTTTAATTTATTAGGAAAACAACATGGCTTGTGCCCAAAAGTAATTAAAAAAACTGTAATGTAATGTAAAAATGTACACAAAAAAATGAAGATGCATTGAAAAAAACTGCATTAAATGCTACAGAAAAATGCCATATTTAAGTTTATTTCCTATGGAAGATGCATTAACTTTGACAGGGGGTCAAATTTCAAACTTGCGCATATGACTGTATGTATATCTATTCAGTCCACAGCAGCCCCACCCATTCACGCTCAAGCTTCACTTAGGATTGTTTCTTCTCAAACTACTTCATGAAAGAGGTACAATACCAGACAGTCAGTTGGTTATTTACAAAACTCAGTCAGTAATAAGCGGCAGGAATGAGGATAGAATGGTTGTGGAGTGCATTACACTTTAAAATTTTGAGGATAATGTTTCTTCAGTCTCTTGATATTGACCCTCCAAAGGCCACAGCTGTGTAATGTTTCACAATTTAACACTCAAACTCCACATGCTAATGTTCAATACCTTATTGTCTAAAAAAGAATGCAGGAAAACATGGCTACATTTCTGGAAATGGACTTTCCAGCTTTATATTTAACTACCAGACATCCTGGGACTCACTGAGTGTCCAGATGGGTTCGGTGGCTGGGCTTGGCTGGCTCTCTCCATACACGTTTGCAGCTCGCATTATGAACTGGTATTGTGTCTCAGGGCTCAAGCCTCTCAGAACCATGGAGTGGGTCTCCGCTGGCACCCTGACCGACGTCCACTCAGTGTCCAGCTGTGGTCTAAAAATGAGAGGAAATAAAGAGAAACCAAATTGCACAGACTTATAATGCATTGCTGTCACTAAAAAACCTGCTGTCTATAAAATGACAGATTTCTATGAATTTCTATGAATGTTTGAAATTACCTTATGATTATTAATTTCATAGTTTGTAATTACATAAACTCTATTGAAAACATGAATTTCAATTTTTTGCGCATTAATTCTAGTATTAAGTCCAAACCTTTGAGCATTGATTTCAATGTTTAAATGGTAGTGTGAAATTAAACTGTGTAATAGTTTTTACTAGAGATGTGTCATTATATTAGTACCAGCATTTTAGCTTCATGGCAAAAAAACAAATGACTAATTTCTGCTTGTTTCTGCTTGATTTCAGGAAACAGGGCTTAATATGAATGTACCAATCATTCTACAAGTCTAGTGTTATGGAGGGGCTGCAGCACTGCTTCAGCTGTTTCTGACAGGGCTTTAGGGAACTGGGCAGCATTGGTGGGGTGAAGGCCATCTGGTTGGCATGAATGAGACAGACACCATGCGAATAAAAGGCTGTCTACAACTTTTCATGAACGCAGATCTGCATAAATAGCCGTGCTCGCTCATGAAGAGCTCCGGACCACCATTGAGACGCTCCCCGACATGCATGCTATACTGCTTCTCAGAAGCTGGGAGTCTGGCTGAATGAAAATGCTCCCAGAAAGCTGCTTTTCAGCTCCCCAGTGGTCTTTAGACAATAGAACAAGCCACGTCTTTCTCTGATCTAACTGTGTGGTCCTGTGATAATGTCTATTTACTGACATTTGGCTGTGAGGACTACTGCTAAAGTGGTTTAGTCCCATTCAGTCCTCCTTTATTAGCCAAAAAGCATGCATGACAACACGTTTAATGCTTTAACATGTAGAGAAACATGTTTCTGCTCAATAATCTACCCTTCGGTTAAGCTGGAAAGGGTACGTGTGATTTAGCTTCAGCAGTCCACCAGCAGCTTTTTCTTATTTAGCATTTCTCCCTATTTTTCCAAGCCCCCTATTAAAATGTCACCACAAATACACATAAAATGGGCAAAAAATCCACAGTCCAGGAGATATCCACACTCACAGGCTCATAAAGTTCCAGCAGCAAAAATGTGGGTTATCAGAAAAGCAATAGGTACAGTAAGATAAGATGTTTATGGGTCACTTATGGTAAAATGGCAGACACCGATTCCCATAAACAGCCTATAAAAACAGTTTAAATCAGGTAAGTGTGTTCTTGTTACAACAAGGCTTTGAAAGATATTGCATGACTGGATTCCATAAAACAATCCATGGACATATATATATATATGTGGAATTGTTTCATGGAGTCCAGTCATGCGAGATCCTATATATATATATATATTTACATTTATGGCATTTATCAGACGCTTTTATCCAAAGCGACTTCCATTCTCTAACTACAGGGGACAGTCT
>JBBJLR010036379.1:0-12365 GCA_037577145.1 Brachypetersius gabonensis
GGATTACTTTTAAATGACAGTAATAAGTAATCTGTAATGTATTACAGTTTGGAAGTAACTTGCACAACACTGTTTGTGGTGATGTATGCACTCAAACCTTTATCAAACCACCTTTCAATTTCAATACGTGCTTTTAACAATAGTCTTAAATCCATATGTAAAAACTGCTCTTTCTACTAAATACTTTGACGAACATGAAATTGAGCGGTAAGGCTAAATGTACTTTTTTAATAGAGCTTTTGGAAGGTTCTCCTGGACATCACCTGAACGGAATGATTGCCTTGCGAAGTGCCATGCCCAAACATAAACAATCCAGCAAGAGGACGAGGGGGCATTGCGGAAAAGGCCTGGATGTCACAGCTTTTTTCATAGCAATATATAATTTTTCATGCATTTTTCTGATAATGATTAAGGAGCCAGAGAGAGCCAGCTGTCAGCCAGAGCGGAGACAGCAGACACGGAGAGCCTGCTCTGAGTATCCCAGGATTGAGGCTGGCTTCGAGCGGGTCTGCACCCCCTACCCCCCACGTTCTTCCGGCTCCGCTGCTGGTCACGAGCTGGTCTCCGTCCCAGACCGATGTGAGGGCTCCAGGTGTTCTGGCAACCCCCGTCATCACGCGATGCGGTCCGCGTCGCCACAGAGAGGGAAGGAGCTACGAGGACGGCTGTGAGGAAGCTCCCACGCACCCGCAACCAGGCGACCCCCCCGCCTGCATCCGAGGGACGCAAGTCACGAAAAGGGACGAGGGAACCAAAGCGGACAGCAAGGGACGGCTTCCCGATTCCAGCCGTACTAGGACTATGCTGTCTTGCCTGCGACCGGGATTTCTCCTCCAGGAGGATTGACTTTTGGGACCCCGGGCGCTCGGGAAATGTGCTGGTGAATAGGGAGAAATCTGGGGTGATTTTTAGGTGGGGTACTGGACATATGTGCCCCTGAGGAGGCTCCTGGAAGGAGCCTTGTTCCGGGTAAACCCGGACTTATGAACCGAGGGAGACACTTCAGGAATGCACCACGGGGTGGTCCAGTGCTGAGACACGTTCGAAAGAGGTTGTGTGGAGGCCCTCAAGTACGCGATACTTAGTGGTTTTGTGTTTTTGTTTTTTGTTTGCCGCCGCGTTCCCCCCACTCTGCCCTTGGGCCTTGGGCCCCCCGGAGGCGCGCTTTTGTGAGGGGGGTACTGTAATGTCTCGCCAGTAGCTGGTAGAGGTCACTGTTTTGGGTTTTTATGTTGAAATCTGTGTATGGTTGTGTCTTGTCTCAGTTTCAGGTGTCCTGTGTTTTCCTTAAGTGATAATGTTTGCTGATTGCTTCATGTATAGTATTTAAGTTCTATGTACGTGTATGTCCTTTGCTGGTCATCCCTCAAAATGACCCTTACCTTCCCTGATCCTCCTGTGTCTTCCATGTAGGTTTTGATTTCTGTTTGTAAGGTCCTCGTGCCTGTTTTGGTTTCTAGTAGGGTCTGTGTCGTTTTGTTAATAAAACTCCTCCTACGGAACCTGCTTTGTGCCTCGCCTCACTCCCCGTGCACGGCCCGACGTGACAACAAGGCGCTTTATAAATAAACTTTACTTACTTACTTACTTACAGTTCAGTGTACACTGCACAGTATGAATACGGGTTTAATTTTCTTTAAGGGTAATGTATTAAGCTGAGTTGAAAATGAATTATTTAGGGTTTGCACTATAATAACAGGCATTTTTTGGCATTTTTACCACATCACAATTTCACTATAGGTGGGTGCCTTTGGAACGTAACCCCCGTAGTTGTCGGGGGTTTACTGTATTATTCTCAAGAGAGCAAATGGTGACAGCTTCTTACCAAAATGTCCTTTTCATTGGGAGTGGGTGAGCCACAGGTGGGTGGTGAGCTGTCATCTGTGATGTCACTGGCAGACTGCTGCTGCCTACAGTAATAAGTTCAGAAATATAATGAATACTAAGCTGTAATTAATGAAGAGTGAGGAGAGCTGCCTCTTTGACAGGCAGTCAGGAAAACATCACCCACATTATGATGCTGACGAGAGCGCTTCGGAACTGCTCTCTGTCTCTCTTGGGCTTGAAACTGCAGCGAAGTCTGAAGGATTTGTCACCTTTACTAATGCCAATCTCTTGGCCCTGGCCAAATCTCTGGCCAGGCCTCACACCTCCTCCTAGTGTGTGACCTAAGGAAGAAGAGCATAAACTTAGTTGTATACATAAAAAAACTGTACTATTTAACTAAACTATGATTCATTTGGAATCAATTGCATGCATCATAAAATCCCAGATTGTTAGTATGTATTAAAATGCACATATACTATACATTACCATGCAAAAGTCTTGAGTAACTCCTCATTTCATATTTTGCTTCGAAAGAGCCAAACTTTTTCTATTTTTCTACTTATCATTTTCACCAACAAGATGATTCCAAGCAAAAGATTTAATAAAAGTGGCTGAGGACTTTTGCACAGCACTGTGAATCCCCGTAGTGGAACGCAGACCATGGAAAATATACACCAAGCAGTTTCTGGGATAACTGTGTCAATTTAAATGAGAACCTAATTTCATGATTGTATAATGGAGTAAGAAGTCATTTGGAATATTTTGCTGTGATATAGTGTATTATGCAGAAACTTATCAGATTTAGTTCCTACTGGTGATAGGAAATAAGGGTCACAATGTGTTTTGTGTCTCCAGAGTTATGTGTAATAATGGTAAAATGTTCCCTGGGGTCACATGGTTTTTAGCCCCACCTTGATCCTGATCCCTGCTCAGTGTGTTCTGCAAGTTTTTTCCACAGGCATACAGGATGCACCTAAACTGTACTGTGATAGTGCTGTTTTGATTTTCCAGATATGAGAATAATATAGTACTGAATAATTATACATATTATTACAAAATGGTTGCACTGTCAGTAGATTTAAACATTTAATCGTGATTGTGATCTTCTGTTTGAGAAAAATATAAAGTTTTTAAGACAAATATGTTTGCTTTGTGCAATCTATGGCTACTGTCATACTGTCAAATTTTTTTCCGAAATAAATCTTACACACACATACACACACGTACAGTGCATCCGGAAAGTATTCACAGCGCATCACCACATTTTGTTATATTACAGCCTTATTACAAAATTTTCCTCAGAATTCTACAAACAACACCCCATAATGACAACATGAAAAAAAGTTTACTTGAGATTTTTGCAAATTTGTTAAAAATAAAAAAATTGAGAAAGCACATGTACATAAGTATTCACAGCCTTTGCCATGAAGCTCAAAATTGAGCTCAGGTGCCTCCTCTTTCCCCTGATCATCCTTGAGATGTTTCTGTGGCTTAATTGGAGTCCACCTGTGGTAAATTCAGTTGATTGGACATGATTTGGAAAGGCACACCCATGTCTATATAAGGTCCCACAAACCAAGGAGCACAAACCAAGCATGAATTCAAAGTAATTGTCTGTAGACCTCCGAGACAGGATTGTCTCAAGGCACAAATCTAGGGAAGGTTACAGAAAAATTTCTGCTGCTGTCCCAATGAGCACAGTGGCCTCCATCATCCGTAAGTTTGAATCACGCGATGCGGAAGTTTGATACCACCAGGACTCTTCCTAGAGCTGGCCGGCTATCTAAACTGAGCGATCGGGGGAGAAGGGCCTTAGTCAGGGAAGTGACCAAGAACCCGATGGTCACTCTGTCAAATTCCAGAGGTCCTCTGTGGAGAGAGGAGGACCTTCCAGAAGGACAACCATCTCTACAGCAATCCACCAATCAGGCCTGTATGGTAGAGTGGCCAGACGGAAGCCACTTCTTAGTAAAAGGCACATGGCAGCCTCCTTGGAGTTTGCCAAAAGGCATCTGAAGGACTCTCAGACCATGAGAAACAAAATTCTTTGGTCTGATGAGACAAAGATTGAACTCTTTGGTGTGAATGCCAGGCGTCACGTTTGGAGGAAACCAGGCACAGCACATCACCAGTCCAATACCATCCCTACAGTGAAGCATGGTGGTGGCAGCATCATGCTGTGGGGATGTTTTTCAGTGGCAGGAGCTGGGAGACTAGTCAGGATAAAGGGAAAGATGACTGCAGCAATGTACAGAGACATCCTGGATGAAAACCTGCTCCAGAGCACTTTTGACCTTGACCTATCTTGGCACACAGCCAAGGTATCAAAGGAGTGGCTTCAGGACAACTCTGTGAATGTCCTTGAATGGCCCACCCAGAGCCCAGACTTAAATCAAATTGAACATCTCTGGAGAGATCTTAAAATGGCTGTGCACCAACGCTTCCCATCCAACCAGATGGAGCTTGCGAGATGCTGCAAAGACAAATGGGTGAAACTGGCCAACAGGATAGGTGGCCAAGCTTGTGGCATCATATTCAAAAAGACTTAAAGCTGTAATTGCTGCCAAAGGTGCATCAACATAGTATTGATAAAAGGCTGTGAATACTTATGTACATGTGATTTCACAGTTTTTGGGTTTTTTTTTATAAATTTGTAAAAACCTCAAGTAAACTTTTTTCATGTTGTCATTATGGAGTGTTGTATGTAGAATTATGAGGAAAAAAATGAATTTAATCCATTTTGGAATAAGGCTGTAACATAACAAAATGTGGAAAAAGTAATGCGCTGTGAATACTTTCTAGATGCACTGTATATATATAATTATAAATGCTTGGCAACAATTCCTATTTTAATAGCGATTTATCCTATGGTTTTCTGCGATTAATTGCATTGTTATATGTGAAGGGTGGTGGAGGGGTTTGCGTGTTCTTATGATCCCAGGAGCTATGTTGTTGGGGGCAAAAGCCCCTGGTAGGGTCACCCATGCCAAACAGGTCCTGCGTGAGGAGCCAGACAAAGAACCCTTATGAAGACAAACACCATGAAGATATGTTTTCCCTTGCCCGGACGCGGGTCACCGGGGTCCCCCTCTGGAGCCAGGCCTCGGGGTGGGACTCGATGGTGAGCGCCTGGTGGGCAAAGCCTGAAGAGACGGCATGGGTCCCTGTAGGAGGGGTCAAGGGGTTCGGGTGCAGTGTGAGTTGGGTGGCAGCCAAAGGCGGGGTCCTTGGCGATCCAATCCTCGGCTGCAAAAGCTAGCTCTAGGGACGTGGAATGTTACCTCTCTGGTGGGGAAGGAGCCTTAGCTGGTGCGCGAGGTAGAGAGGTTCCGACTAGATATAGTTGGACTCACCTCGACACATGGTCTGGGTCATGGAACCAGTCTCCTCGAGAAGGGTTGGACTCTCTTCCACTCTGTAGTTGCCCATGGTGAGAGGCACCAAGCAGGTGTGGGCATACTTATTGTTCCCCAGCTTGGTGCCTGTACATTGGGGTTTACCCCAGTGGACAAGAGGGTAGCCTCCCTTCTCCTTAGGGTGGGGGGACGGGTCCTGACTGTTGTTTGCGCTTACGTTTTTTGAGATCGTATGGTGGATGCCGGAACTATTACATTAGGGGGTGACGTGCCCTTTTTGTTTTTTTTCCCCAGCATATTAGGTCATATTTTTGATTGCTGTGGCCATTACTACACAGGAATAGTGGAAAAACAGTTATCAAATAAAAGAGACATTAAAAGAATGTAATGTTGAGTATTCATTCACTCATATGCCAAAATTCATTTAAATTTGACAATCGCTATGATTCATTTAGACAAATGAATCAGAGAGATTGAAATAATTAAGATTTTATTCTGGATGTTTTCACACACCAATTTAAAAAAAAAACAAAAAACGAACTCATAGTTTTAGGCGGAAATCCCCACAATTACGAGGAAACTACAAATATCCTCTGCCTTTTTTGCGGCAATAAATATTTTTTTCTGGATATTTTCACACAAGGGGACTCAGGGCAGGCTGTAGCCGACCTGGAAGCACTTTTTCCACACCACTTTTTTCTGTTAACCCATAATAATTATAAAAGAACCAAACTTCGTGAATGTTTTTGTGACAAATAAGTATCTGTTCCAATCATTCTATCAGAGAAAAATCAGAGTTGTAGAAATAACGGGAAACTCAAGAGAGCCATGACATTATGTTCTTTACAAGTGTAGTAAACTTTTGACCACAACTGTACATTTCAAAGTCTAAGACCAGAATTAAGAAAATCCAATGTCTCTTACTTCTAGGGACTCCTTGTCCCTTGGTCGATGTCTGTAGGATAAAGGTCGGGACTGCATCTTGCCACTGAGGCTTTGACCGAACCTGAAAATCACAAGCCAGGGTCAAAAAACAAGTTCTATTAAAGATGCAGAGTGTATATGTATTGACTATATGTAAGACTTTTAAATTCTACTAAATGTCAACGTCTCACCTTTGGAGGCTGTGGCAAGTGACGCACAGGACTCTCTGATATCTTAGGTAGTCTGTAATTCCCCAGTGCACCCTGTAACATATTACAGTTAGCTGAGCCAAAAGCTTTTGTCAAAGGGATTAAAGCAATGAACCTGTTCAAACGGCAACAGTTAAACCGCATGTACATTTGCAGAAACATCTCCAGGGACATGTTTGCTGAAGGCGTCTGGGTAGTAATTATATCCATTAACTCGTTTTTTTATCTTGACTTTTCATAAAATTTTAGTACATGCAAATTATCATTATCCAGAGCGACATACATCAGTGTTCAAGTAGTCCACATGATACTACACAGGTCCATGGTGGGTAAATATCAAAAGACAAAAGACACACTTGTAGGGCTGCACAACATATAGTCTGTTAATTGTCATTGTGATATTGATCTCTGCAATTCTGATATCACAAAAGGCAATATGCAAATGTGTTTATCACCAATCATAGTTTCTGACAGGGCGACCAGTCACAGCTCTAGTTGCGTTACTGGGTGTTATGACAGATCGAGGTTTTCATGTAAACCAACAAAAGTCTAGGACTGCAACTATCGAATATCTTTTAAATCAAGTATTCTGTCGATTTTTTCATCGATTAATCGAGTAATCGGATAAATCAAACTTTTGTGTTTTTAAACAACTATATCAATAATGAGTTATGAAACATGAAAGGCCTTAAAATGAGCAGCAATTGGCTGTTATTCCTCACAAAAAAAGGTTTTTATTCAAACTCAACACTTTTATTTGATCAAAACTTAAAACATTTGCCTTATTAGCTCCAGAACTAAACCCATTTAATCAACCTTTCTGGGAAACATTTATGATGTACATTGTATCCTTATTACAATAAAGAAAACAAAAACGTCTTGTTATTTAGTTATTTTGTAATTTCCTCTGTCTGTATGCACTGTAAGATTTGTTTGTAAAATATAAAATTATATTTAAATATTTTATTATTATTATTATATTATTATTATTACTACTACTATTATTATTATTATTATTATTATTATTATTATGAATAGTATTGTGCTCCTGAGTTTAAATTTTGCTGATCAATTTGAATTAATTATTATTTATTGATTATATATTTTTTTAGCATTAAATGGTCAAAACTTGTTTACAGTTTAAATACGGATTAAAAATGTATTTCTCGAGGTGCTTTTTGCGGCTCTCTTCGTTTTTCACAGCCAGTGTGAAAGTGCCAGTGTGCGCCACTAACTTACAATAACAGAACATCGATCGTTTTTTAACTTGAAAAAAATAATTTTCATATATGACCGGGAGAGCGGACGGGAGCGCGCGGGAGGAAATCATCAGAAATTCCGCGGGAGCAGGATTAAAAAAATAGTCCTGTAGGGCTTTACTTCATATCTCCTGCTCTGAGCTGTGTGCTTTTCTTCGGTGCAAAAAAACCCGACTCCCTGCAGCAAAAATAGCATGTTCCCGGGGTCACACGCGCCCCCTGCAGGTGGACTTTGGTGACAAATTAAACGAAGCCTCGAGGCATTTTTTGTAATCGAATCATTCGAGTTACTTGAATAATCGTTTCAGCCTTACAAAAGTCCAATTTAATTTTTTAATATTAAAGGCCCTCATTGGCTGAGGTGTTTCACAGGGACTGTATTTTACATTTTCCTTCTAGTTCATTTTTTCTCTGATATTTGTTTGGTTTGTGAATCTAAAAGATTTTGTAATAATTAAACCTTTACGGATAACTGTATGTAAATTCCCTCTACTCTGATTGGCTGCCCTGTATTGCAGCTCATTTTAAACAATCCTTATAACACTCCTTAGAACATTTCACTTTAGCCTAAACTGCTGTATGTTAAAGACTTAAGGAAATCAGTGGGTTTGTCACATCACAAAAGCTGATTTGAAAACAGGTGACTTGTGCAGCTTAGTTTCCATATATGGACTGTGTGGATGGGGCAATGAAGATTTGCAATTAAAGAAAAGAGATGATTTAATACATTAAAAGGTACCGCAATCGTAGCATGTACCAGTAAAGTCTCAATACTGATATTCTGTAAAATAAAATAAGTAATAATTATATTGATAACTGTAGTGATTTAAATGTTCCTCAAAATGAATGGAGAACTTGCTAACTATTAATTTAACAGAAATCACCCCTTCAATAGTGTCAATAAAATGTAACATTTAAAATTTACTTTTAACTTCTCTTAGACGTAAACAGCTTTATTGCCTTTGCACTGAGTACAATTAAACTGTTTCACAATCGTAATGACGTAAAAATCTAAAATCTAACAATCTAAAATAGCTAAATGTACAGTATTGTGAAAACATCTAGAGTGGCTTGTGTGTGTGTGTGTGTGTGTAAATTCTAATCTGTGAACTGACTGAATGTCACTGAATCTCATCCTATTTAACTGCATTTACTTGTATGGCAATATATTGAAAAGTCACCTTCATAAAAAAATTGCACTATTGATCTACTATGTGTATATATTTTGATTAATTCGATTAATGTAAATTAATTAATCACAGAAAAAATAACATGTTAAAAAAATTAATTGCACCACGTGACTTTAACCTGGTCCGTTGTTCTGTCAAAATATTCTATGCTTGAGATAGTCTTGGGATTTAGTGCCACGCCCATAAATCTGTGCTACCTTCGGACACTGGCAGTTGTATAATCTTAAAGGGAGCATTTTTCGACAGGGTAGCATGAATCGTCAGAACACCCTGCTTCACGGTAGGGTAAAGTGGGGTGATTTGTGCTAGGGGGGAGGTTGTGCCACCCCCTGTTTCTAGGGAATCACAGAAGAAATTGGTCATGTGAGCATACATTTTTGAAGAGTCAGCCATTTTACGCATCCTGCAAAAAAGAGAGCCTCATTTCATGAGATAAGCACATAAGCACAGTTCAAAAAAAATGTTTTTTGCATTTCAAAGTAAAATGACCAAGGTTTTGATGCATATTTTAAACATATTATTTTATTAATTGTAGATTGTATTCTTTAATTTTTTTCACCAAATCTATGTAACATTCTTAATTTTAGACCAAAAATAAAGTTATTAAAAGTTATAAAAAAAGAAGACAGGCAGGGCTTCCTCTCCTCTAAAGGACATGGACAGAGCAGTGAAAGAGGTAAAGAAGGGAAAGTCCATTCGTCAGGTGGCGAGACAGATAAATATATGCAGGATGGCATTAAAACGATACATGGAGAAGAAAAGATGGAAAAGAAATAACGCCAGGATATAAAATAACTGGACTTGCCAATCAAGTCTTTGATGAACATATGGAGCACAATGTTTCACGGTCTAAGTCCCATGAAATGCTGTGAACTGGCATTTCATGGGACCTGCCAGCTGGACCAAAGAGGAAAAAGCAGCTTGGGTTAAGTGTGCACTTATTAAGAAAAGTATTAGGGAACATTAATAATTGTTTCCCCAGGAAATGCTCATTATCAGTTATCACCATGCAGATAGTTCACAGAGAAGGGAAATTGGATACTTATTTAGAGAAAATAACTGCAACTTATGTAAATCTGAATGTAAACTGGAATAGCACAATAAGGGACAAATTAAGAAATATGTAAATAATGCTAGGAAACTTTTGATCTTTTCTAGGACGTGATTGGTTTGTGGCCTTTAAAGCACGCCACCATTTGTCATGCTACACTCCTGAAGCCTCTCTTAGTAGAGCTACTGCCTTTAATAGGCGCAACGTGGGGGAGTTCTTGGCCTTTCATGTTGTAAAACAACTTTAAATAAACCTAAAATTAACAATCTTGTATTGAGTTTGTCTAGTTTTTATATAGAATTACAGTTTCTTACATCAATAATCACCAGGGGCAAGTTGTGCCACGAGACTATATTTCTTAAATACTATATTTCAGATCCAAAGTGATTGTTCCCAGGGATGTACCGCATCCTGATATATATGTACATATTTTAGTTGGAAGCATTACTGTCATGGCCTCACTTTAAAGTCACTTTAAGTAAAAACTGGCACAACACACCCCACTCTCCCTTGTACAGTAGAGCGTTCCATGTTATTTTAATCTATCACAAATGTTAACAATCTGGGTGCAAAATGTTCAGAATTACTCAATATTTAAGGTATGCTCAAAGCAATCAAAGTTTCCTGTGTAACACACAATTGTCATAGACGGTTGTACAGCCGTAATATGAGAATAGCTATACCGGCATCAAATGAAAAATGTATTACACACAGACCATTAATAAGAAAATCAACTCTTTTACTTTTAACAATCACTGCGAAAGTCTCTAGCCATCAGTACTACAGCTGTTGTACTGAGGTACTGATTGTACTCTGTGTCACAGTCAGTAGTAGCTGGTGAGTGTTGCACGGCTGCTTGTGCTCGTGGCTAACCCATAAACAAATATCGATTTATTTGAGTCTGGAAAGTGTTTCCGATGCTCATTAGAGCAAACCGCATCTTACCGCCATCTTTTGTTAACGATCCGTCTGTGACGTCCCTTGTCAGTGGCGGCTAGTGGCCACTATTAGTTTAATGGAGCAAATGGCATAATGGAGCAAATGGCATAAAACTAAGAAAAAAATTCATACCACGTAAGGACCACCCTAATATATGTAGAGAGAAAGTGTGTGTGTGCGTGTGTGTGGTCTTACCTTACTTTCCATGGTCCAGTCGAATTAAAAAAACTACATTGAACTTTCTTTTTTACAAAACAGCAAAATAACTCGGCAGTTATTCGAGCCTTTAGAGAATGAAGCAGCGCGGTGTTAGTGTTAGTATTAATTAATTTAAGTGCCAATAACAGAGTTGTTAGAGTTAGTTGAAAAACAACAAGTGAACATTTCCGTTTATTTGTGTCCAGGGTGCTGTGTTATTAAAGCGGCCGTTGCTATGGTTGCAGCGTTTCATTCTGATTGGACAGAGCAGGAACGCGTCGGTTTGTTTTGTGCGTGTTTTACATTGTCCGACAGGGGGCAGCAGAGACCGCTTTAACAGCAGCACCTATAAATACTTTTAAAATGTTTTAAATTCTTTATAAAAACCTTCTTGCTAGTGCTCTTCACTTTTCTTTCATCCCTCCATCCACCACTTGGCTTTAAACATTGCATTTGTTCTTAAACACTTTATGTTAAAATGCTGCTGATCACATGCACATACACTTTATGAACAAAAGTATTGGGACCTCTTAATTATTGAATTTGGTGGCCTTAACTAGCTCACACAGAGCCCTGACCTCAACCCAGCTTGGTTAAAGATCAATTAGAGGGGCGACTGAGTGCAGTATTAATGTGTGTGTAACGTTTACGAGTGTGTGTGTGTGTGTGTGTGTGTGTGTGTGTGTGTGTGTGTGTGTGTGTGTGTGTGTGTGTATACTTACTCGGAATCTGTGTGGACAGAAAAGAAAGAATTTCATTGCACAGAGAAATGCAATTTCTTCTGTACATATGCCAATAAGTATATGTATATGAGTCTTGAATAGAAGAAGAAGAAATATAGCCTATATAGATCCTGATCCAACTAACTTAAGGTCCTCCCTGAGCTGCTATAGGAGTTAAAGGAAGGAAAACACTCAAATGGACCTCCAGGTCCAAACTGGTAGAAACACTGCTCTCATTTTTAACACCTTATATGCAGGAAGGCTGAAATACCACCAGATGGCGCAATAAACAAAAGTTTTTCACCTCTGTAGAATATAATCAAGTCGTGCTTTTTAAAACATAAATACATTTACATTGCCCATTTATTAAGAGCAACACAGACAAAATACAAAGGCAATGGAAACTGTGTATGAATATATACATGTATATATATTAGGGCATTAATACAAAAGTAGAGTAGTCGTCTACTGAGACACGAGTCGACACCCCTTGAGTGAAGTCGACTAGTCGTGTTCATTTTCTCTCTCTCTCTCTTTGTGTATGCAATGCAATCTCTGCCTCTGATTGACTTAGACAAGGGGAAGCTATACACGAGACCTCAACAAGAAACACGCAGAGAAGACAGACACACATCACATGTGTGGAGATCCTTCACTCTAGAACACAAACAGCACGGAGACCTGCAGAAC
>JBBJLR010036399.1:0-12364 GCA_037577145.1 Brachypetersius gabonensis
AATAACAGCCAATTGCTGCTCATTTTAGAGGCCTTTCATGTTGCATAACCCACTATTGATATGGTTGTTTAAAAACAGAAATGTATGATTTTATCCGATTACTCGATTAATCGATGAAAAAATCGACAGGATACTTGACTCCAAAAGTATTCGATAGTTGCAGCTCTAAGCCAACTACAGCGACACTTCTCTCTGTTAACACAATGTTTAACTCCTCTTACAGAACTAGACAGAGAAACAGAAAGTCTAAGGTAAAGAGATTTTTAACACTTTTCTCTTTATCGCGTTTTCACTGTTTACACAGTATTTAACTTTCTTACCGAGCTGGTAATCACACACGTAGTGGCCATAACATCCTGAAATACAGTAACCCCCCTGCTTTTCGCAGCTGCCACAGGTGTATCAACTTGCAGCAGCCAATCAGCAGCAAGGGGAAATAAATAATGTTCTCGGATTGGTTACTTTAAAATCTCCTGCCTCTGAGTTCAGCAGCATTTCCCAAGACATGCTTTCTTTTTGTTCTCTGGACAGCACAAAAACATTTATACAGTTATATTTTATTTCTGTTAATATTTGTTACAAAATTAGTAAATTATATTTTCTTGATAATTTGTAACTAAAATGCATAAAAAATTATATTGCTTTGAAAAAAGAGCAAAAAAAAGGAGAGAATATTTGCAGTTTCCGTATTCTTTATAGGATTTCTGCATACAATTACACAGGTCAACATGTCAAAATCATCAAAGATAAGTTTGTGGGTTTTGTCGTGTTTTTCATGCTGATTTCATGCTGTTTAGTTTATCCCTAGCGTGTCCAATTTTTGTAATGATGCTAGTTATATATTGCATGCTACTTGGTATAATTAGCATATAATAATCATATGTTGAGCGTTTTTGAAGAAACAGTGGTAGCTGACTGACACCAGAGATGGGGACTCGAGTCTGTGACTCGGACTTGAGTCGCACTTAAGTCGCACAAACAAAGACTTGTGACTTGACTTCAGACTTGACTCAGACTCGGGTGCTGCGACTCCTGAGTCATTACTTGTAAACAATGTTCATTTAATGGAATTATTTATTTAGATCTCTGACTTTTTCCAACAACCCGAAAACCGTTCACCTCGCTCCGGTGTCCCATTACTTTTGTCAGAGGTGAACGGTTTTCAGCTTATAACAGTTTTCGAGGGGTCGTTGGAAAGGGGTCACCGATCCCCATCTAACTGTGGAGTTTCACATTTAGAGTGGAGATATATTTTTCATATTTAACATTTAGATTAAGATCATTTAAGGCAAATCCTCCATGTTGGTGACGGCATTTCACAGCACATAGCCCCGCCCCCTGATTAGCAACAGCCAATTGTAATCATGGGGCGTGGCCAATTAGCGTATCTTCTAAACCTTCAGAGCTCAACATTTACAGCAGAAAAAATCCCACATTTAGAGTAGTCATTTGTTAACGTTACCACTCAAAGACTTGAGACTTGACTTGCACTTGGTAAAAATGACTTGTGAACATCTCTGACTGACAATCAGAGTGGTAGCTGACTGACACTGATCATTATATCTATGCCACAGTGTGGCCTGTCTGGCTTCGCACTGAAAATATTGAAACAGTTACTTGATTGGTGCCTGTGGTTTAGTAAAAACCACATGCAAGTCTATTGCAAATCTAATATTACCCATAATTTAAAAAGTTGATGTGACTGAAAAAAAAATGAAAATGAAAAACTGGTATAGAAACGTGTATTGTGATTTCTGATTATTACAAAAAAAAAAATCTGCTGACCTGTGTTATCAGATTGGTTGTGCGTTACACTGATTCCGCGACTCCTGTTCCCCATAAAAGCGGGGGTTACTGTGTTATGATTCTGAATTATTTGAGCCAGTTGCTTAAAACATACTTGTTCACTTGTGATTGCAGAATTGTCTTCAGTGTTAATTTAGTGTTCGTTGGTCTGTACCCACTAAAAGAGGCCGAATTAGCTTCATGCTCATTTTACGTTAAATTGAAGGCAAACTGAACTGACTGAAAAAAAAAAAAAAAAATTCCCTTGTTTTCTTTATGACTTGTGTTTTTCTCTATAGTGTATGTATTGCTGGGTTGGGTGTTGGCCAATTATTACTTGACAGTTGTTGTATTGATGCTCTGACTGCAGTATGTTGGTTAAATAGTTGACTCGGTTTTAAGCTGTTTTCCAGGTAAGAAGTCGTGGACTTCTTAAGCACTGTTGTATGTCGCTCTGGATAAGAGCGTCAGCTAAATACTGTAAATGTAAATGACTAGCAGCCTGTGGAGGATCAAACCCCTGGTCTTTTTAAACAATCACAACAATGTAGAAGGGACTTTCATAGGAAGTCACATCCATGTATAATGCTGATTAAAATTTGAAAAGCACAAAGACACAGTTCATCAGAGAGCATGGCAACCTGATCAAATGCCGAACAGAGATCCACGACAGTAGTGAACACTTATTACTGAAATTGAAGTAATGCACCATTTTTTTTTTTTTAAAGAATATGTGTTTGAAAGCTTAAAACTAACAATAGTTTGCGGATTTTACACTTTCAGGCACATTGGAATGACCAAATCATTAGCTGCTCTTAAATATTGAACGATATGAACAATCCTCAAAGTTTCTCTGGCTGCTTTATTCGCCAGCAATGTTGAAGTACTTGTAATGGTTCAAGACCTGCAGTCACCAGATGAATGTCCATAATGTTTAAAAGAGATGGTATAGTTACTTTGCAAAACCACATTTTCCTAAAGCAGAACTTTATGTGAACGAACAGATTGTAAAAGCCAGGGATTCACAGGGATGTTTTTCACATAAACACGAAAGAACACAACAGAAATTGTTGCGTGGGGAATAATCAGATTTTTAAGTGCAAGTGGGTAACTCTGAACTTTTAGGATTTAACTAACTATGTGTCCACAGCAACACTCACATTCCTGAATTTACATAACAACTGCCACTGTCAGTACTAATTATTATGAACTGCACATTTTCTGTCCTGGTGCTGCTGTTATTTACACTATTATTTATTGCTGTTGTGTATCTGTTTTGCATTTTGCAAACGTGTCTCTATTGCTAGTGTACAGTATCTGTCATTGTATTCATTTAAATGTTGACTACAAATTTTGTCTCATGCTGTTGCCGGTCTCTCCTGCTCTCTTTGTATACTGTGCAGCCTGCAAATGTGGAATCTTGTGGTGTTTATGGTTTTGTTCATGTGTTGAGTGATGGTCCGGGAGGAACTCTGTGGTCCTGGACAAATGTTGTTTCACTTCATTGTTTACTGTGTATATGGCAGAAATGACAATAAACCTACTTGACTTGAATTTGTTTTTTCATATTTGTGTTACAGAAAGAATGACCACCTGCAAGTCTTCCCCTTCTGCTACTGCAGACCCACTTCTACAATCTCAATGTACTTCTACAGCTACATCAGTGAAAGCAACTGTGAGGGATTTGTGGAAGCCTAAAGAGGAAGATGTGTCTGTGCTGATCTCAGGAGAGGTTAAATGTGAGAATGTGGTATTAATAAGCTCCAGTCCTCAGAAAACACCCTCTGCTACCCTTCTCATCAACACTTCATCTCATGGACCAACAGAAACAAAGAAAGAACAAAGAAGAATTCACCACTGCTCAGAATGTGGGAAGAGTTTTAGAGTGAATAGTGCACTCAGAAAACACCAGCTTATTCACACAGGAGAGACATTGTATAAATGCTCAGAGTGTGGGAAGAGTTTTACTGTACATTGTCATCTCCGATCACACCAGCTCATTCACACGGGAGAGAAACCGTATCACTGCTCCGAGTGTGGGAAGAGTTTTAGAGAAAATGGTTCACTTAGAAGACACCAGCGAATTCACACGGGAGAGGCACCGTATCACTGCTCAGAGTGTGGGAAGAGTTTTAGAGAGAATAGTAACCTTAGAAGACACCAACGTATTCACACTGGAGAGAAACCATATCACTGTTCAGAGTGTGGGAAGAGTTTTATTACACTGAATAATCTCCGATCACACCAGAACATTCATACTGAAGAGAAACCATATCACTGCACAGAGTGTGGGAAGAGTTTCAGAGACAATAGTAACCTCAGAAGACACCAGCGTATTCACACATGAGAAAAAGCACATCACTCCTCAGTGTGTGTAAAGTTGTAGGCAGAGTACTGCCCTCAGAATACACCAGTGCACTCACACTGAAGAGAAACCAGATCAGTTGGAGAAACTACATTTTATCTGTTACTTTGTGTTGTCATTTTTTGCTTTCACTTTTATTTGCTCCAGTTGCTGTCTGACTGCATAGCAGCTAAATATGTCCTCGCCAGTGAGATTCACTTGTTTGACTCGCTTGACAGCATGATTATGTACAAGATGTGGTTGCTATGGTTTCAGTGCCATAGTACTTAGGAATGTACACACAGGTCAAAATCATCAGAGACAAGTTTATATGGGTTTTGTAGTGTTTTTCATGCTGATTTGAAGCTCGTTCTTTATTGCATGATAGTGGTAGCTGACTGACACTGATCATTATATCTAGGCCACAGTGTGGCCTGTCTGACTTCACACTGAAAATATTGAAAAAGTTCTTGATTGGTGCCTGTGGTTTAATAAAAATCGCATGCAAGTCTATTGCAAATTTAATATTACTCATTATTCAAAAAGGTGATGTGACTGAAAAAAAAACTGAAAGCAGATCTGAAATCAGCAAGATTGTTGTGGTTTCTGATGGCTTTTTTGTTGACCTGTGAAATCAATAAAAAAAGATCAAAATGCAGAGGAGAAAATTACAGGTTTTAGCAGCTCTTTAAAGCCACTTTGGTGCAGATCAAAAATTAATTTAATTTTTAAGTTAATTTTTCTGCAGCAATTTTTTTAGGTTTGACTGCTGTTTTAATGCAGGCACATTTTATACTAGACTTGGGAATAAAAGAAATGCTCTCACTCAGTCTCTGATTAGTTTAGTCCTTGTGAGCTGCTGTTCCTGTGATGTATTTGCTCTTGCTCAGTTTCCCCTTTCATTTACTGTTTCCCCTGTAATTCCATATCCTTGTATTTTAAGGTGTTTTCAGATCTAGAATATTATAGAAAATATCTTTTGACCACTCATATAACATTATAATGTATTGCTAGATGATTTATGGAAATGCATGCAGTCATACGTATATAATTGGTTATGACTGCATTTAACATTTTTGCACACAAATACAAACATACGGACAACTTCTCTTATATTCTAATATTGTGAAAAAAGTTTTGGGTTCTTTCCTGTTTTATTTTTTTTTTCAGTACTAAGCTTGAAATGTATTGTAAAGGCATTGGTCAGACATGGGGTTATGCCTAATTGTACAGGATTTCTACATATAATTATGTAAATTAATAAAATACCCCTTCACATCCCCCCTTTTTGACTGCTAAGTCAGATAAAACTAATAATGAATAACCATTAAAATAATTGGTAGATTTGTCAACTACTTAAAATCAGAGATGAACAGGCAGATGAATATATCAGGTGCTGATGAATTTATGGCAGTATAACTGCTCATATAGAGAAGAAAACAAGGAATAACTGAACTATTTATTGAAACTAAAACCTAAAGGATATATGAATTAGGAGTACTATACTGATATGGAAGCATGCAAATCAGGTTACATATGAGATTACATTTTAAAAAATAAATAAAAATTCAATTTTATTTATATAGCGCTTTTTCAACCAGGTTGCCACAAAGCAGATTTACATAGTCCAGGTCCGAGCCCCTAGTGAGTAAGCTAGAGGGAGAAACCTCATGCAGTGGTTGCCCCAGCTTGGGAAAGGGCCCGAGTGGAGCTGGGACCGGCCGAGGGCAGTTTCCCATGGTGATCAGTTCGGCAACGTGCAGCAGTTCCCTTCAGAGAAAACAGGAGAGACTTAGTTCTGTTTAAATTTGCAGAGGATTGTTTATATCTGTGAGGAGTGCAAGTTAAGACTCCAGCATCTCTAGCTAGAGCAGTCTGGCAAGAGAGGGCAGAACCGAGAAGTATAATGGGTATGAGAGCGCCCCCTGGGGCACCGGCACCTCCACTCCACCGTCAACAAACCTGAGTGAACGTGGGGCGACAATACCAGTGCCTCGGCTTACTTGAATTCTCTGTGCCCACGGCCTCCCAGCTCTACACCTTCCATCAAGAAAAATTAATTGCCCAAAGCCTGACTAAACAAGTTTGTTTTCAGCATGGACTTAAACACTAAGACTGTGCCTCGAATGTTGTTTGGTGTAGCATTCCAGAGCTTGGGGGTGCTCTTCTCCCTGAAGAATGCTTTACCCCTGAAGAAGCTTTCATAATTCTGGGTACAAGTAAGTAGTCAGCACCTTGAGATCTGAGTGACCGCAGAGATTCATAGTAGGAGATAATTTCACAGAGGTAATCAGAAGCGAGGTCATTTAAGGTTTTATACGTCAGTAGTAGAATTTTGTAGTCAATACAAAATGTAATCAGAAGCCAATGAAGTCTAGATAATATTGGGCTAATGCGGTCGAATTTCCTGGTTCTAGTGAGGACTCCAGCTGCCGCATTCTGGATGAGTTGAAGCTTGTTTAAGTTTTTGTTGGAGTAGCCTGACAAGAGGCTGTAACAATAATCGAGTCTAGAAGTAATAATAAGTTATATTTATATAGCGCCTTTCACAAACCCAAGGTTGCTTTATATAGAGTGCAGGGGGAAAAAACTGTTACAATGTTAAGTAATCAGGTGGAAGAAAAATGTTAATTGGAGAGAAAAGTCTTGAGATTGCGTTTGAATGATGAGGGTTAGCGGAAGAGAGTTCCAAAGTATAGGAACCATGACACTAAATGACCTACCACCAAAAGTGGAGAGTCTAGTGCGTGGAACAAGAAAAACATTAGTGCCAGAAGATCTGAGAGAGCAAGAGGGAGAGTAAAAAGTGAGGAGTTGAGTAAGGTAGGGAGAAGCAAGCCCGTGGAGAGCTTTAAAGGTGAGGAGTAAAACTTTAAACTTAATTTGAGCCTGAATAGGTAGCCAGTGTAGCTGAGAGAGGATAGGGGTGATGTGGGCAGAGTGTTTAGTGTTTGTAAGAACTCTGGCAGCAGAGTTTTTATGTACTGTAATCTTTATGTACTGTAAAAGATTTACTAGGAAGGCTGATAAACAATGAGTTGCAGAAGTCAATGCGAGACATAATGAAGGCGTGGACTAGGCTAAGAGCATCACTGCTAGACAGGAATGGGCGTAAGTGAGCGATGTTGCAAAGGTGATAAAAAAGCAGTTTTAGAGATGGACTTTATGTGCGATTCAAAAGAGCACCCTAATACTGACCAACAGATCCCCAGAATGAGATAATGAGAGCCCACTAATAATACCTCAGTTTTGTCAGTATTTAACTGCAAAAAGTTGTTCTGTATCCAGAGCTTTAGGTCAGTGATGCAAGCTGTTAGAGTTGGGTGGAGAGTCTGAGGGGGAGTGTGTGGTGATGTATAAATCAGCGTAACAGTGAAAGTTGAGACCATGGCTACATATAATCTGGCCAAGGGGCATAATGTAGACAAGGAAGAGTAGGGGTCCAAGGACTGATCCCTGAGGGACCCCTGACATAACAGGAGAGAGGGAAGATTTATATGGACCCATTGTGATAAACTGTTGTCTATTTGTAAGATAAGACCTAAAACACTGAAGGGCAGTGCCTGTCATGCCAATAGATGAAAGACGGGTGATAAGTATTTTGTGATTTACAGTGTCAAATGCAGCACTTAAATCAAGGAGGAGAAGAATATTGAGTAACCCATGGTCTGCTGACAGGAGGAGATCATTAACAACACGCAAAAGAGCTGTTTCAGTGCTGTGCTCAGTAGGAACAGCTCATAAAGCGAGTTGCTGCTTAAGAAGGCCTGAGGTTGAGTTGCTACTACTTTTTCCATGACTTTAGCAAAAAAAGGGAGATTTGAGATGGGCCTGTAACTGGACAAAGAAGTGGGATCTAGATTGGGATTTTTAAAAATGGGTGTTACCGCAGCAATTTTAGCAGCAAGCAGCAAGGTGGTCTAGACTACGAAAGAGATTACGAAAAGACTTTTTACAAGGAGGAGAAGGAGTACAGACGGAAAAGCTAAATTCAATGAGCTTATGGTCAGAAATACCAGATTCCGAGCCAAAGACACAGATATCATTCAATCCAGTTGTACAGATTAAATCGAGAGTGTGACCATGGGTGTGCGTGGGGAAATCAACATGCTGGGTTAAGTTAAAACAATCCAGTACGGAAATTAAGTGACAGGTGAAAGAACATTTGGTGTCAAAATGAATGTTAAAGTCACCAAGTACAATCATGGAAGAGCAGTGAGAGGATGCTATAGTTAGGAGTTCGTTAAACTCGGACAGAAAACCAGCAGACGCTTTGGGAGGGCAATAAATTAACAGCAGCAGCAATGGTGGAGAAGACACAACCTTTAAAGCAATGTATTCGAACGAGTATAGATCGAATAGTGAAAGTTCTTTGATAGTTAAATCAGATCTGTAAACCACAGCCAAGCCAACACCTCTCCCTACATGTCTGGCTTTGCAGAAATAGTTGTATCCAAAAGGAGACAACAAGTTTAAATGTAGATAGTCGCCATGTTGTTGCCATGATTCTGTAATGCAGAACAAGTCTATTTTCTTCTGTGATATCAGGTCGTTGATTAGAGAGGCTTTATGAGTTAAAGAACGGGCATTTAAAAGAGTGAGGCTGAGATTAAGATGGGCTGGTGGAGGTTGTGCAGAAGATTGTCATGTTTTATTCTAGAGACAGCTTGTGTGTCACAACGACAGGCACGATCATATGTCCATACGGTCGGGATGGTTGAATATGAGCTATAGATAAGCGAGGGTCCACGTCTGGAGTGGTGGATGTAGCACGGGCGGCGAGCAATTTCCAGTGAACAACACAGATTGTAGGTAGCCGAGTCCATCCGAGAGTGACAGTCCAAGTTTAAGTTCCGACGGAGAGTATATGTGTTGCATTGCTAGATAGCAGAGTAGCAGAGTAAACAGCACAGCCTTCGGCCGTGACCAAAAAAGTGCAATTAGTGTCCAGGTGCCAGAAGCTCACAAGCCAAGAACAGCCGCAACCAAGTTACCCAATACCATGCTAACTGAGACCTTGCACGTTAGCCAACCCAGAACTCTTTACACAAACAGCTAGACTGAGGGAAGCGCAGGCGGGTCAGCCGCTCTTACAACTATCAAAACTGTTCACGGCAATGAAGCAAAGCAGTACAATTCACTCACCACAGTGCAGACACGGTGCATGAGAAGAGGAAGAGGGTTCTCGCAGGTAGATAGCAGGTGAGTGCAGGCACTGTCTCAGCAGACAGAGACAATATACTCAGAGGTATGAATAGTCCGAAAAAAGTCAAAAAAGGTCCGGTGAGAAACAGCAGCCAAAATACGCACAGAGTACTTTCATCCGGTGCATAATAAAGGCTTGAACTAGTTTTTCTGCATCATGGAGACCTAATGCAATACTTAACTTAGCAATGTTTCGTAGATGAAGGAAAGCTAATTTAGTAACAGTACTTATATGTGTGTCGAATGGAAGATCTGGATCCATAGTGACACCGAGTTACTTTACAGTTAACACTGGAGAGGCTGAGGAGCTAGCAAGATCAAGCATTAGACCTGTCAACTTGTTTTTAACAGCTTTCGGACCTAGTAAGTAAGTAAGTCTCATGTCGGCTGAGGGAGAGAGACACAGCAGCAGGCAGCAAGGTTTCAGAGAGACAGTTTATTTAATTATGAAAAGTACAAAAGTCCAACACAAACAATGCCAAATCCTGAGGGGCTTCACTACTTTATGGAGTCCCCTCAGTCCTCTGAACTTCCTTAGTTCACATGATTCCTCTAA
Source organism: Brachypetersius gabonensis (assembly GCA_037577145.1). Taxonomy (NCBI): domain Eukaryota; kingdom Metazoa; phylum Chordata; class Actinopteri; order Characiformes; family Alestidae; genus Brachypetersius; species Brachypetersius gabonensis. The sequence continues at coordinate 9,891 of JBBJLR010036399.1, forward strand.
GGACTGTCTCCTAGTCTGTGACCTTCAGACGGTTACTTATGTACTGTCCTCTGTACTTTTCCAGTATCCCCGCAAAGTCGGAAGACCTTCCCTCCGTGTGATCTCAAGGCACAGAGTCACTCCTGAATGGGAGACAGAACAGAAAGAGAGAGAGACAGGGAGTGATAGGTGGAACACAACTGCCAGGGAAACGTGCGACTCATGTCTCAACTGCTAAATACAGGTTGAGCCTCTCTCCTCCGTGCTTCCTCTCTGTTCAACGAGGGGCTTGCCTCCCTTAGTCCCAGTGGCTTAACCTAGACAAGAATGTTTCCCAGACATAGTTCCAAACACACTCACACCAGACTCGCACCAGTTCAGACCACAGGGCAATACGTTTTCACAGACTTCACAAACAGATTTCGTTAAATGTTTTCGTTACTTAGGTGAGCGGTCACCTTTCCCTCCAGCACAATTTCCAAAAACCCCAAGAACCTGGGTGACCATCCCAGCCGGGATTTAAACACACATTCAACCAATCGCACAACACAAACACTTAGTCCTTAATGAGCACAGCTGCAGACACTCATTCACTCTCCTACTCATACACCTCCAGTCCAGAGCCCTACCCCTAATACTCAGGTGACCCGCTTCTCCTCTGATGAGTCGGCGGTTCACGAGACGTCACAGTAAGTATTTTGTCTTGTTTAAAAATTAAATTAAACAAGACAAAATACAATCAAACAATCAAACAGAGTCAAAAAAACTATGTAAAAAGGTGTGTTTTCTGAAGTTTCTTAAAATCATTGTCTGGGAAAAACCACTAGAAACGGAAATGCTGTAGTGACGTCAGACGCCGGAGATTTGGCGGAAACTGAATGAACAGCGAGGAGAACGAGGAGAATTTGGAAACTCTCCAAGAATATATAGATTGGTGCTTCGACACTTTAATTATGAAGAAGAGTCTAAATGCGCGTTCTCCAACGAAAAACGAGACGCCGACCCCCAAAAGGAGTCGCCCGGCAGACTCCCCTGAAACAGTCTCGCCGACAGGTAAAAGTTTTACCGACATCTTGGATTCAATCGACAAGCGGTTGACCAGCTTCGACGCAAGGTTGGTCCTGACAAAGGAGACATACAAAATGTGCAGTGTTTGGACCCTCCTGGAACGTATTTGGGAACCACTGGCTTAAAGGGATAGTTCACCCAAAAATGAAAATTCTGTCATTTACTTACCCTCAAGTTGTTTCGAACTCATATAAATGCCTTTAAAGATATTTTTAAAGAATGTGTGCAACCAAACAGTAGTTTGGCACCATTGACTTAAATATTAGGAAAAAATATTATGGAAGTCAAGTTTGTGTGAACAGCTTTTACTAAATCCATAATCAGCCATGTCTATTTTGGAGGATTAACATGAAATATCTGCTATCATCAGGGTATATATTGCTACTGACCAAGAAATTTACCACCAAAGCCAAAAAGACACTCCAGATGCTACCTTCTGGTCAAAATATGCTGCAGTGGTTCTGGTGTATGCAGGTATTTAGGAGGTAATTTAAGTTTTATATTTGTCTCATACATGGTTAAAGGGTAAGTTGACTTTCAAATAAAAAACATCCTGATCATTTTATCACTCCCATCTAAGATATTCATGTCTTTCTTGAGTCGCAAAAATTTTTTTTTGAGGAAAACATTCCAGGGTTTTTCTCCATATAGTGGACTTCAATGGAGTTCAATGGATTGAAAGTTAAAAATACAGTTTAAATTCAGCTTCAAAGGTCTCTACACGATTCTAATTTTCTAAAAAAAAAAAAAAAAAAATCAACTTCTAACCTCAAATTCTCATGTTGTCTAGGTCTGTGTTGGGCATGCGCACTCTGTGCACTCCTGGTCAAAACCGGAAAAACTCATTTTCTTCTCCAACTTCAAAATTGTCTGACATTTACTTTCTTTGCATGTTCACGAAAACACTGGGTTGGTACTTTGCTGATGGTGTCGGATGATTTTGAAGATCGAGGAGAAAATGAGGTGGGAGTTTGCCTAGTTTTGAACCGGAGTGCAGAGTATGCATGCACAATGCAGAGCTAGATGACACAAAATTAAATACGTTTTAACCAGAAAATTTCACCCTAGATAAGACCCTTATTCTTTGGTTAGGATTGTGTAGATCCCTGTGAAGCTGCATTAATACTGCATTTTAAAACTTCAGTCCGTTGAGCACCATTGATGTCTACTATATGGAGAAAAATCCTGGAATGTTTTCCTTAAAGAAACTTAATTTCTTTGCAATTCAAGAGTGAAAGATAGGAATCTTTGATGACGCAGGGGTGAGTAAATGATCAGAAAATATTTATTCTGGAAGTGGACTAATCCTTTAATACTGTTCTCTTTCTGGTGAAAACAAGCTGCCATGTTTTTTCCAGATAGCTATGAGGAAGCCAGACTGAAGGCCAACCAGGCTACCGTGACTCAAACCTGGAGAGTGATGAGGA
>JBBJLR010036427.1:0-12364 GCA_037577145.1 Brachypetersius gabonensis
AGGAACACAGAAACGTTGTGGAGAAGGTTCCTGAGAAGATTCTGCTGTGTTTAGAAGGAGCTGAAGGTGTAAACGACCTGGACCCAATGTTTTACCCTCATTTTGTTCAATAAATCAAATCTAAATCTACAGTGCATTTAACTCTTTATTGTAACAACTATATGGTGTTTGTCATGAACTTATTTAACACCAACAGCTTATAAAAAAAAATTCAGTTATTATAGCCAATTACATATGAATATTAATATTTCACTATATGACCTCACTTGAATAATAATAACAACCTTTTTCAGTTTTCCAACCTCACCAGACTGTTCAAGTTGCCAGACCTTGACTTGATCTTGACTGAAAGTGAAAGGAAGTGTTCGTATTATGTATGTTTTCATAAAAGCATTTTGTTTTGATCAAACATGGTGTGAAAAGGCCTTGAATTTTGTCGCCTCTTATACAAATGGAAGCTGTTCTAGGTTTTACTGAATGAAACTCTAAAATAGCTGAAGCTCTAAACATTGAAAATCAATAATGATAAACATTGATAGTTTTGCTCCAGTTCATCACTAACCGCCTCTTTAATGACTAGTAAATGCTGAATGAAGGGTATAGAACAGAAGCAGTGGTCAGAGCTGAGGTGAAAATGCAACATGTGTTTGTCTAGCCAGCATCAATACAACATCATCATCGATACAACATTTTTTCTCCTTGTTCATGCTGTCTCTGATAATGGCGAGAGGCCTGACTCAGCTCAGTGTGGCATGGAATAAAAGGCAGCAGCAGCGATGATCTTTACAGTTTGTGTCCGACCTTCTTGTTAGCAATTACAGCTCTTCTTGAGCTTCTTGAGATTTGTCAGTGTTCCATTCAGAGACTTTGTCTTTTTGTCTTGAACTCATGAGTTTTATTCCATTTGGTGAGACTGGGCCAATTTTGCCTCACCGAAACAGATTTAAAACTGTGGCTTAGGCTAATTAACAACATGGTCAACCGGGAGGGCCCCAGTACAGAGGTTAGAAGATCTGGGGGTCAAGCTTCCAGCCTCCTGGCTTCATCCATGCCTGCGTCTGGCTGCATTAAAATAATTGGCTTAAACCAAAGAAGAAAATAGAGAAGAAATAAGATAAGAGATATAAGAGACGGAGGAAAGAAGAGAGGGACAATGTATGAGAGATTTAGGCGGCACAAGAAGATGAAATACATAGAGAGACACGCAGAGAGAGAGAATGTGAGAGTAAGAAGGACAAAGAGAGAGAGAAGGAAGACAAAGGAGTAGAGGAAGAAGAGGACAAAGATCGTTGCAGGTAGAGCATGAGGGAGATAGAGAGAAAAATAGAGAGTGAAATAGAGAGTGAGAAAAACTGAGAGCAAAGGAAAAGTTGTAAATGGAGACAGGGAGAGAAGGAAGAAATGAGAGCAAAAATGGTTGGAGAGAGAGCGAGAGAGAGACGGAGAGGGGTGTAATGGAGGATGCGGATGGAGAAAGATGTGGCCTCTCAGCTTTAAGGCCGCTGCACAGCTGTGAATGTCAGGGAATTTTTTAAATACCAGCAAAGGCATGACAGCTATATCACTCTGTCTCTTCTCTCCACTGTCAGTCATTCCAGCTTCTATAAATAGCGTGACATTTTTCCACTCTGGCCCCGGTGTCCAGTCTGCCGAATAATAAGAGAAGAACTATGGAGGGAGCGAGTCAGGATGAGGGGACACAGTCCAGTGGTATAAATGGAAGTGAAATAAAAAGGTCATTGGCTTTTCGTCTGCTCATGTAAATGTTATTGTATTGTCAGCTAAAATGTTTGATCTAAAGTGCTTCTGTAGCAACAGCCTTCACCATGGCTCCGAGTGGGGCTGCTGTTTTTGAATGGACAAGCTATCAATCATGCTAACTCTTCCATAGTTACCTGTAGAGTGGTGCAATGTGTGCCTTGAAACAGAAGGAAGAAGAAGCTGAAGCTGGACCAGGGTTACTGTCATATGGAGGAAGTAGATTGCAAAGTGTAGATTGCACTGGATCACAAAAAATATATATATCTGTCTGCTCCTTTGTCTAATACATGTGCTCTATGCTACATCCAATGTGCTGAATTCAAACCTGAAAGCACATTTTGTCTGTCACGTTAGGATCTTAAATTACACATGCATCAGATTCCCATGAGACCTGTTACTTTCAGCAGAACAGAATCAGGAGAAATTGGCGCTGGATTCTCCGCGCCATGCGGTACTGCTTTAAGAACAGACTCACAGTCAGGATAGACGAGTTTCGACTTAATTCTTCTCTGGAAATCCAGAAATTTTAATCACACAGAAACAGCAGCCTGAGTGATGAGCTTTCTGCTCAGTAAAGGGCACAGCTTTCCTTTTCAACTGAACTGAGTGAGGCCAGATATGAGGCACCCAGCTTTTATCCTGGTCTCCAATTTAACACCCAAAACAGTGCTTGTATCATCACTTTCTTGGTCATGATCACACGGCATGTATTTACCACAAAAGTAACAAAAATTAGACGAGCCTGTGACACATCTCATCTTAAAATGAGCTGACATCAGCTTATCAACAGGACTACTCTCTCACAGCACTGAATTCAATCAGGAAACACATTACGAGGCAGTAGCAAACACACATGTGACAGAAATAGCTGTTATTATGTTGCTGTGCAACAACCCATGTATCAAAATACCAAATTACTGCAAAACAATATTATTACTATAATTTAATATCTAGACATGCTAGGAAATTCACTAAAGCCTATATATCACATATATATTATAGCATTCCTGCTGCCATCCACACAAAAGAAACATTTTAATTATTGTATGAACATGTTGATCCTTAAGAAATGTCAACACTTTCCAGAACTCAAATGAAAACTAACAACTTTTCCGACTGACTAGAAGATGTTTCAAAGGCAATGGCATGGCCATGGCAATGTTGCGGTAGATTCTTTTCTATTCTTTTGAGCTTTTATTTTCTGGTAGAAGTCAGACTTTGAATCTGTAAGATATTGAATTACGTCCCTCATAAATTCCAACAAGTCTCTTGTGACTATAAATGACTTCGATTTGTTAGGAAATGTAATGCTGTGTGATCTGAAATTCTCATTAAGGTGGTTGACATTAAAATTCTATTGGGCTGTAATGCCCATATGATTTCTTTAGTAGACCATCTCTCCTTTCTCATGTGAAAGGGGAGATGGTCAAAAATGCTATTTATGTGGATAAAGATTTATTTTTGAGAAGACAAAACACAAAAATATTCAGATATGTGCAAGATACACCCACAATTTGCATCACATGAAATTTTCATCTTAACATTGACAGTTAGAAGGTTATAGCCATGTTAGGCATAGTAGAAAACAGATGTAAGTTTAGATACTTGGCCTTTTGATATTTACCCCCTTGAACGGCCTATGAGCTTAGTCTGAGTGTTAGCTATAGGACCTCTTTAGCCAATGGAACCTAGGCTTAAGATTAATCTGGGTCTGGGAAACTGGCCTATATAAGCTTGCATAAATTTAAAATCAATGTCAAGCACCTCATACCAATTAGGCTTAAGACCACGCCCACATTCAACACATCAAAGATTCTTTAGGTTTGCCTCAGGCTCCATCAAAGAGCAAGCAAAGCATTTTAGGCTCTGGCATTTCCAGTTTTAGCTCATTTCATTGCTCTTTCCCTGTGTTCCATTTCATCATACTGTGACATTTGCCCCACATTGTTTGTCTCCATGTGTTGTATTGCATGTCTCCTCTCCTGATCCTACCTCTGTGTGTGTGTGTGTGTCCACCTCTTACCTTGGAGTTTCAAGCCCTGTTTGGGGCCTAAATTGCTCTTCAGAATCAGAAAACGTTATAAAGCAGTGTCTTCTGAGATCAGTAACGTTTTCTGATTCTGATTCTTGTTTGTCAGCATATCTTCATTCAAGACCTTCTCGTGCTCTTCCTGAGTCTATTTTCAGAAGCGTTTGTTGATTCCCTTGTTTTGTTTAGTGTCTTTGTTTTCTACACTAAAGATTGACTACTCGCACTTACATCTTTCTCCATCACCTCATCATTTATGACAGACGAAATCAAATTGGATTGGTGTCTCAGGTTATAGATCTAATAGGGTAACATGAAAGCATAAGCCTCCTGGGGATTTCTCTTCTGGTCAAATTATGGGCCCGAATCCAATCTCGGCATATTTACTGCCTATTCTGAAACTTCACTTATTCTTCTGATAGTGGAACAAGATGCCCCTTTTATAAGATGTTTCATTTTTATGCTATAAAAACAATATTGGCTGCTGTCCCAATTTATTGCTCCCAACTGTGATTTAGTTTTGCTTTACAGTAAATGAACATGGCTTTCAGGGCTGATCTTTTTCCCCAGACGAAGGTGAAGCCAATGTTAACTTCTAACTCCTCCTTGAGAAGAAGCAAGAAAAGAATAACAGGGTTTATAGAACCTACTGAGATTTACTTCGATATTGAGATTGTCAGCAATGGAGTTGACAGTTCTTTTAAAGAATAACAACACCATGCAAGTATCACATAACTCTGCCCTGAGTTCAAGGGATACTTCACACCAACTGGAAGAAAAAGAGGATGGGAGCTACAATGCGAAAGTGCAAATGTTGGTAATACGGCTTTTTCTGTCACGTTAGCTTCTGTTTAAGGAGGGTAGTATTTAACCCAGTGTGGGAATGTGAAGACTCAGCATCATTAGTTTGACACTAATTATGACATTTAAACAACATGGAAAGGCTAGAGATACCTACTTCAGCAGCAATGGCTATTTCTAGTCTACATGGGCAGAAAAAGGGTAAAATACATATTACTGCCTCATTTTCATCCAGATGGTTTGTATGATTTGCCATGAAAATTTCTTACACAGCTAACCTGACCTAACATTAACTCTGTTCTCATATTCACACTAATATATGTTTATCTCAGGGCAAGACAGGCATAATCATTGAAGACATACTGATGGACTGATTTGTATATTACGACCACACTCGGGCCCTTGCACCTATAGCAAAGCTGAACCAGAGGGGACACTGCAGGCACTAAACTGACCACAAAAATGTTCTGGCAGCTTAAAAAGAAGTTGTAACATTTCTGAAAAAAGTCTGATGTCAAGGATAATTACAAAGCTATATAATATGGTTTTTAATTAAAAATGACTTCAGGGTGTAATCAGCATTTAAATGGATATGCTTAATATGTAGTCAATACTCTTAGTTAATGAGTAGCTATTAAAAATGCCATTTTTAAGCCATTTAAGAGTTGTTTTAAGAGTTGATTTTTGCACAAAATCTATTTGACTGTCAGAGCCTCAGCTCTGAGTTCACTGTTTCCAATGGAACACATTATTTGAGATTTCTAGCAAGGCAGTCAAGAGGCCGAGAGAGGGAAAAAAAAGAGAGAGAGAGAAAGTGAGAGAGAAAGAAAGAGAGAGAAAGTAAAGAGAGGGCTTACTTTGGACTTGTTCACACAGTCAGCTAGGGCAAATGGAGAGGTGCTCATTTGGAGTGCGTCTGACCTGCATTCTGCACAGCATTCAAATGGAATCATTAGCATGGCCACTGCGGCGTGGGGCAGCTGAATAACTGTTGTAACGCTCCGAGAAGGAGGGAACATGCAGACAGCTTCACTGTTCATTATAGCAGAAGAAGGAGATAACACAGTGCACAGCAAGGAGAACATGAAACGGCAGCAGGGGACCCGCGTCCTGAGAGGACACATGGTTGACCAGTTAAATGAAACATTGTTTAAGGTCAGGATGTGGCACGGGCGGATCATAACTCTAACAAGAAATTTTCTTTCTTCTTGGTTTCAAGAGAAATGCTAAATATAGCGTGAATGCCAGGCCGGCGTTTACGTAGATCAGTTCACGCTACGAATGGTTAGTATAGTCCAAGATTTTGTTCCACTCCAATTAACAGAGTCTAAATGATAATAAAACCTTGCTACTGATGCCAGTACTGGCTATTTTGAGTGGTTTAAAATCAAATAATTAATAAATATGACTGATTTGCTACTTTCATACAGCTTTAGATAAGCCGAGATGGCTGTCGGTTACATGGTGACACATTTTTCTATACAGGGAGATCCTTAGGTAATAATTTTGGGTAAAATAGGGTTCCTTAGCAATAAATGTCCAGGTTTTCTTACCTGCTTTATGTGACAATGCAATTAAATTTAGTGCAAGTATGTTTGCAATTTTCATATTGTTACCCCAACCAATTATTTAGTTATAAGATGTTTTCATTTATTCCTTTTAAGATTAATAACTACTCCTTATTAGAAGATTCAGTCATTCATTAGAACTGAAACTAAAACATGTAAGAATAGGGAAATAATAGGGTTTAATTTTGACAGATCAGCTACCAAAATGTCGATAACTGCATTATACATTTTAATTCTGTTTTGTATTTTATTCGTTTTTTCTCACAGAATTGTTGAACTCTTTTTTCAAAAATAAAACAAAAATTCGACAGTAAAATCCTGCATGATTCCAAAATCTAAAAAATTATGGTGTGTATCATGTCTCAATTATCAGAACTCTTTAACTCTAATAAACAACTCTAATAAACAAACTATCAAACTAATTGAACAAATCACTCTTGAAGCGGATAAATAAGAATAAATCACAATGTGAAAGTCTCAGACAGGAGCATGCTGTAAAAGCATACTGTAATTAAAATAAAAGAGTTTGTTTTTTTAACGTGGGAGACCCATACAGAATTAGCTAAACACTTTGAATGTGAATGACATTTAATTTAATTTGCAGTGTTTGGCAGACACTCTTATCCAGAGAGACTTAATAATGTCTTACCTGAGGTATAACGGGAGTTTTCACCCGAGTGTAGAACCCAACTCTAATGTGCGTGGGACAGTGTTGTCAGACAGTAGTGCATTATACCCACCTCACCCTCAAGATCTCACTTTGTGCTTTATGTAACTTTAAAAATGGGACACTCTCACACAAGGACAATGCCCAGTAGTTAATTACAAGCATACCTGAATACATTTACAGTCGATTTACATTCTATGTCTATGTTTGAATCTGCTGTTCAAATGGTTGTTATTTTTCCTATTTTGTTTTGGTGTAAAGTAAGATGTCTGTTTCTCAACAACATAAGACAGGAAGGACAACAGCAACTTTACATTATAAGCAGGGGTTGACATCATTTTTTTCGCTCTAGTACTAAGGAATTGGTACACACCCAAATTCTAAATTTTTCACCTTACTGTAAAGATAAATAATATCTCAGAGGACGTTCTGGAGAGTTTATTTTGTCTGTATTTATTTATATTTTATATTGTTCTGTCTTTGTGCCTCGGTGTGTCTGTGCAGTTGATGCATAAGCATTTTCCTCTGGAATCAGTAAAATGTTCTGATTCTGAGATCTCTGCATGTACAGGGTGATGATGTATAGATCCACAGCTTGGTGAAAGGGTATCTTGCCCTTGTATCTCAGTAGTACTCGGGGTGAGAAGCCCTTTCAAGTCTCGTGTCTAGTTGTTTTTGGTGTATATGTAGTAACAGCAGCAAAGCAGTGTTATTGCAATAAAGTATGTTGGTTCCAGGCATCCTCAGCTGTGGTGACATGAAGTATGTAGAAATAAGAATAAGCTGTAAACATAACATGGAGCTAAAAGTAATAAATATAAGAAGTAAACACTAGAATGAGTGAGATAAAGACTCTATAAAGTAAAAGTGTCTATGAGAGTAGAAGGAAAGAGAGAGAGAGAGAGAGAGAGAGAGAGAGAGAGATGACAGAGAGAAAGAGAGTGAGAGATAGAAGACAGATAAATAGAAAGAAAGAGAAAGAGAGAGAGAGATGAAAGAGAAAGAAAGAGAGAGACAGATGACAGAGAAAGAAAGAGAAAGAGATAGTGTGAGGTCTGGGGTAGGCTGTGGTTAAAGGCAGCCTGCCAGTTAGTCACGTTATGTTCGGGGTGTTTTGTTTATGTTCAGGGGTAGTTTAAGGGTTAAGGTGAATCACGTGTCAGGGTGCCTGTGTGTAGTCAGCAGGTTGACTCCAGGCTTGTGATGAGCTTGGAGGCACCTGGTGATTACACACAGGTGGTTATAGTTAGAGCACATTAGGGTGAGTGTGTGTGTGTGTGTGGCGCACTGTGATTGGTGGAGAGACTGGATAAAGCCCGGTCACCAACATCCAGGGGTTAGTGTTACTGGAAGAAAAGAGATGTGGTCTCTTGCCGTTAGGGCAGACAGAACTGTATCAAGTCCCTTTGGGGAAAAAAGGTTCAAAGGAACAAGAAAACGTATCGCCCGGTGCTGAAACAGTCCGGGGGTGTGTCGTTGGAAGAGGGTCGGGGTCTTGTGTGTTTCAGGAGTCGACGAGAGAACCAGTCCAAGGTGACAAGGAGGAGAAGTGTGTGGCAAGCTTCTCTGACTCTGACTCTGACCATCTACGCTCTTTCCGTCTCTCCTCTGTGTTGCGCAGGACTAGCAGTGCCCGTCTGCACTCAGTGGGACAGTTTCACTTCCTAGGAATTCGGGGCCGCTGTCAAGCGGAAAGAGGCAGACGGTGTTCCGCTGGTGAAAGTCTGCGAAGGACGAACGGGACAGTGAAGGACCTTAGATTCCTCAGAGTGCATTTTTGAGTTGAACTTTTGCTTTTGTGTAAATAAAAGTGATTCACGGGATCCCTGCGGCTTGCTGCTGTGTTATTCCACCCTGCAGACATGACACATAGAGAGACAGATGACAGAGAGAGAGAGAGAAAGAGAGAAAGAGAGAGAGAGAGATGACAGAGAGAGAGACAGATGATACAGAGAGAGAGAGAGAGAGAGAGAGCGAGATGACAGAGAGAGAGAGAGACAGATGACAGAGAGAGAGAGAGAAAGAGAGACAGATGATACAGAGAGAGAGAGAGATAACAGAGAAAGAGAGAGAGAGAGAGAGAGAGAGAGATAACAGAGAAAGAGAGAGAGAGAGAGAGAGAGAGAGAGAGAGAGAGAGAGAGAGAGAGAGAGAGAGAGATGACAGAGAGAGAGACAGACAGACAGACAGACAGACAGACAGATGACAGAGAGAGAGAGTATTTCACAGCTGGGGGGTGTCAGTGATTAATCAGTCATGTGGTGTTGCAGGGAAAGCTGTCTTGGAACCTGCTTGTTCTCATCCAGATGCTTCCAAAGGGGTGTGTTTGGTGCAAAGGGGTGTCTGAGATCTTTAAGAAGTTGTGTGCCTTCTTCTTATACCACTGTGTGTCCTGCAGGGCTGGCAGGTCAGTCCCAGTGAAAACTCTGCTGCTCCAGACAACACAGTTTTGAAGTCAAATCTTTTCAATATCTTTGCGTGCTTTTATGTGTAATTATTCAAGCAGAACACTACAAATAAACTTACAAAACATTTTGTCTCAATTATACCTCACCATTTTAATTCACTGTGAGAAATGAGAGTGAAACAGAAACACCTTTTCGTGTCGATTTTGTCTTCAAGTAAAGCCCTGACAATCACATGCAAATCAAGTTAATAATTTAACAAGACCCTCCTGGTTATAATACTTGTGTTATTAGTATTAGTTGTAATTCTATAATTAATTACATACATACCTGAATACATTTACAGTAGATTTACATTCTGCCGTTCAAATTGTTATTTTTTCTATTTGGTTTTGGTGTAAATTAAGATGGATTTTTCACAACAAAACAAGACAGAAGGGACAACAGCAACTTTACATTATAAGATAATACAATAACTGCTGTCCTACTTAAATGCAGTCTGGATTATAAGTTTAGAATACACACTTTTGAAAGAATTTATTGGTTTTATTTTAAAGAGCTATGAGCAATAAATACAATAGCGTAAAATATCATGCTTTTGTACTTGCCAGTGGAAAATATGACTCAAATACAATAGATCTACAGAATTATTTCTCTTTTCAATAAGACTACCTTTTAAATGATATATAATCAGCTTGTTTTTGAGGATGTAGACAGTAAATCATTAATAAGCGGTTATGAACAGTTTTCATACCTTGACACTATTTAGCTAGATCTCATATTTTATTAGTTGCTTATCTTGTCTCTTTCTGTGACAGAATGTTAAACCGGCAGCTTTATCAGGTATTTGTTAACATGCAACAACCTTTAAAACACTAAATCTTGTCAAATAGTGAGTCTGCCAACTGTTATAATTTCCTTATAATTGCTCATTACTTGTCTACAACCTAATTAACAAATTTATTACAAATCATTTACAAGCCCTTAATAAGGGTAGTCTGTAAATTGTAAAGTGGTAGCACAAACTCTTAATTGTGTTTCAGAATAGGATCTTTGTTCCTGTTTCTGTTAACACCAGCATTTGTCATCGTCACCTTTCCAAATTTTGAATAAGCTTATTGTTCCAAATTCTACACAAAGCTTCTATTGCCGTGTAAAATTCCTCTGCTTTCCAGGCGGTTGATCCCAAGAGCTGTCGGACGCCATGCATGGCATCAAGGGCCAACTATTGACTCAACGTTTGGTGTTCTGACAGGCATGGAGGCCGCAGCTAAGTGATGGATGATGCTAACAGATTAAGAGAGCTCACAAAACAAACTGCCATCGGAGAATAGATGTCAAGGCTCAAAAAGGCTTTTTTTGACATAAAACATCAGTTGTGCTCGAAGCCCTATCCATTTCTGGGGAAAGCGAGGTTAGCAGAAGTTAAATGTGTTTGTTAAGAGCAGTTAGGGTCAAAGAAACACAGCAGACACACAATCCCAAAATAGCTTTTCCGAACGGGATCCGGCCGGGGTTATTTCAGTTAGCCAAATAACACTGGAAAAAGAATCAATTAAGTAAACGAAAGGGAATGAGAGTGTGAGGTATCTGTCTTGTTTAGAGTCATGGCTTTGCAGGAAACTCAGCTAAAGCTCTTTTTCCTGCTCTCAGAACACGCTGCCCTTGATCAAGAGCAGATGCTGAGATGTAGGACAGAGACAACAGCTGGGAAGGACAGGTTATTTCAATTTTTACAGTGAAAGGGCAAAACGAGGAGGGCATTTCAGTTCCACAGGGTTTGTGGCTTTCATCCAACATCCACACTGAGCAGAGACCACACAGTACATTATCTGATTATACCAGCAAATGCCAAAACCAAACCTTGTGGCTCAGAAACTAGTGCCGAACGGAACTAGAATCCAGTTTATTCTCAGGGCCAGGTCTGCCCTGATTGGTTCTATTCTGAGGATTTTAAGGGGAAAGATGGGAGAGAAACCTGAGTTGAGTTTGATGGCAGCGGCGATTCAGTCTAGTTGGAGCATTTCAAAGTCTCTGGATATAATCAGTTTGTGTATACCGTTCATTGATTCTGAATGGGTTCTCCAACAGCCAAAAAAATCCTAAATACAACGATAAAAAATGGCAAACAGACATTTATGTGTAACGGAGTGTAGCGAGGCTTTTAATGAACTGAGTTTATGGTGGGAGCACAGTTGACTGCCTGTACTCCTTTCACATCCATCACCTCACCCAAATCTGCTTTAAACACTTATTCTTTATAGTGTCAGCATAAATGACAGTTTAAAAAAATAAAAACAAAATGTTGCTATACTGCAACATTGTGTTTTACCATTTGAATCTCTATAACTGAAGATTTGTGTGCTTTTTTGCAATTAAACATAAGTTCACGCAGCTCTGTGTTGGTTCATGAGTTTGGTTCAGTTCATTGTCCAAGTTTTGTAGTGTGATCCCGTAGTGTACTTTTTCGTAACCTTTCGTAGCCTTGCTTTCCATAAGAAGACAGCCCAGCATGTATTATTCTCTATGCAAATTTATATCGGAACCTCAGTAAATTATCCTTGCTAATCTCACAGTGTGAGCCTCCAAACCCGTCACCCAAGATGAAGGCGAGATAATGCAATGTTTCTATTTTGTGCTAGTTAGATGACATTGTTTTAAATCTAACCTACATCTTCTTCTTTTTTCTTCCATGCAAACTAGCTAATTCTCTTCATTTCTTATCAGGAGCAGACAGCTCATGTTCTCGCTCCATGCAAATTGGAAAAAATGTCTAAACTAATCAATGCATCCCACATAGGCAGTACATAATTTTAGACTCCAATGAAGAAAAGAGGACTGGTCTAACTTTTTACAAATTCATGTCTTTAAAATTCATGTTTTGAAAGGTTTTTCACACTCACATGTCATTTATAAACATTCTGGAAAGAAATATTCACAGCTAAAATAGTTCTGCCTCTAAGGATTCATACCAAAGAGTCCTGGTAGCACCTTTATTTTTCAGGATTTCACTGTAGTGTTTGGACCCACAAAAAACGTTTGAATGTATGAAATGTTTTTTTCAAACAGAAAAACTACTTATTAGTTTTCAGAACATTAGTCTATCATGGTGAAGAAGGATCATATATATGTA
>JBBJLR010036484.1:0-12362 GCA_037577145.1 Brachypetersius gabonensis
AATAAATATTCCAACTAAAGGCATGGCTGCCCCGAGACCTTTCATTCCATCTTGGGATCACGGGGCACCCCGTGACAATGTTATAACAGCATGTTTTATATATTCCTTAGAATAAGAAAATACTGTTAATATTTTATTTTGTAAACATATTTTTATATATGCTCTAATACAGTGTTCCTTGTCCTTTTCAGGCTTTTCATGCAGTGCAAGATATGCAGATTTCATGGCTCCACTCAGGACACACTTCTCAGACATTATAGGTTAAGACACTGGCGCAGACCATATTCCTCATGTCCCTGTGAATTCCTCATTTACAGTGAATGTGCTTGTACATTCCGGGCCCATCTTAACCGAATAAATCCCGTTGCTGGCCGTCGCAAGTGAACAGATGATAATTTGGCCAGTTTCAGAAGTTCACTTCACTTTGAAGAACTTTGTACTCAAGACATTTTTCACACATTTAAGAAAGCATTTGAAAAAGTATGAAGTCGTTAAATGTCCTTTCAGAAACTGTGACTCTGAGACCAACATATATGCCACATTTAATGTACACAAAAAAGGTACCATAAATTTCAGTCTTTAAATTAGTTTACACTAATTAATCATACACTAGTTAATCATGCTAATACTGCAAACCAAAGAACTGTTTGTAATACTTCCTCAGAACGTGTAGTGGGGTCTGGTTGATTCTGCAAAAAGCAGAGATGTATTTTGCAGTGATGATATTAGCTCTGCATTAGAACATGAACTTGCATCTCTTTTACTTTGTATGCAAACTTTACTTCATGTGTCAAAACATGCTGCCCAATTTATTGTTGAAGGTTTAAATGATGTGTCTCTCTTAAATGGTCAGATCAAGAAGGAAATCTTGCAGATTCTGCCGAGAAATAATTGTGAGGTCAACCAGTCTGTTACTGGATTTCATTCAGAAAGCCATCCTGTTTTTTTAATATCCAACAAGTGTCCATTTTCTACTGAATATCGAAGAAACCTCTACTTCAAGAAGCACTTTCAAGTTGTAGAGCCTATTTAATATGTGTTTGGCAGATAAAAAAAAAACCTTTTGTGTATGTACCTTTGTTAAAACTTCTGAAATCATTGTTACCTCACACTGATCTACTGGAAAAAATGGAACACATTTTTACAGGAGAAGATTTTAAGTTAGTGCTCCATTTGTATACAGATGGTTTTGAAATCTCTAATCCCCTTGGAACATCTAGAAAAAAATAAAATAAAATTACTGCAGTCTACTGGGTCATATTAAATTAGATACTGCAATTTCGATCTAGTCTGCAGTCTTTCCAGTTAGCTTTGCTTTGATGTGTGTGAACTTGAGTATAAAGCCTTCTTAGAGCCACTAGTAAATGAAATTAAGCTTCTGGAGGAAGAAAGATTATTTGTTGATCAGTTGGCTAATCAAATAAAGAGGACAGTTCTCACTGTTTCTGCTGGTATCTTGGTGGCCCATAGTATTGGTGGACATCAGGAGAGTTTTAGATTTGATAGGTTCTGTAGATTTTGTCTAGCTTCATTATCAGACATTCAGACCACAGAAGCTAAATACTTTAATTCACAACCTCCTGCAGAACATGACAGGCTTGTCATAAACCTCAAGTCCTCATCTTGTAGCTGACATTACTGTCAAATCAGACTGTGGCCAAAAATCTGACCTATTTTCATACAGTGACGGGCTTTCCTCTGTCCATCCTGGGAGACTTATAAATAGTGTTGACACTGATGAATATAATACTTAGTTTGGAAAGGCTGAAAATGAGAATTTTTTTTTTTCAAAGAGTTTTTCAAGGAGTTGAGCCATTGTGCTCTTGACATATTGAAGGTATTTATTTGCACTAGACTTAGTGGTCGGCAACCCATGGCTCTGGAGCCGCATGCGGCTCTTTCACCCTGATGTTACGGCTCCCTGTGTCTTTGAAAAATAACTAATAATTTAACTCTAGAATGGCGGCTAACTGGCTATACCTATAACGCACAATATGCTTCCTGATACGTGTCTGCTGGCATAAATTCACGCAAGCGGCAGCCAGCAGTCGCCGTATCAGAATCAGAATCACCAAGTATGTGAGCGAACACATACAAAGAATTTGATTCCGGTTGATGCTGTCTCTCAAGCACAACAGTATAAAACAGTATGTAAAGATATGTGTGTACATGTGCCTACACCACATCCATGACTCTTACAGAGCATGCTTGCTACTCCAATAGGCCAATAGACACGATTCTGATTAAATTATGCCAATTGACCCTGTTATTATTTGCACATTTCCTTCATTTTGCAAATGCACAGTTAATATTTATATACATCTGTACATTACATTTAAGTCTTTACTAAATTATTTTATATAAAAACTCAAACCTAACCTCAGCATTTGTGTGGACAGCAAAGAAAGAATTTAATTGTAGAGAGGAATGTGATTTCTACTGTACATATGACAATAAGAGTTTTGAATCCTGAATCTTGAATCAGCAGGGTAAAAATGTAAGTGGTCTGTGCATGTGTTTGTGTATTTGTGGGCAGTTCTCTTGTACAAAAAGCTTTGTCAAAATGTCTATAAGAGCATGGGAACACGTCCCACTGCCAAGGCAAACTATACAGTTGAGATTATTTAAACCATTACATTGTTCAAAGTGACTCCATTGGATCTTAGAATGATCCATGTTCCGGACTGCTGCTTGGATGGACTGCTGCCTAGCCAATAAATCAATATAATCTGATTTATATTTCACCACATGCTGCTACACTAATGCTTATATTACACTGGTCTTTCTGTCTACATTACTCTGTTTACATCACTCTGCTTACATTGCTCTGTTTTTACATATCTGTGCTAGTATGGCACAATGCACTTTAATATTGCATTGCACATTGTACGCGCTGCTGCTACATTTATATAATTACATATCAAACCTCAAATTTTTGCCTATAACTTACATTTTTATGCTAACTTGGGGTGCTCCTTGTTTAAGTTGTCATTTACTTTTAGAATGTTTTAGAATTTTTCAGATTGTGTTTAAATTTTTAAACTGGACTTACAATTAGACTTATATCTACTTACTTGTACTTCTCATTATTTAATTTTATGTCTCAGAAAACTAGATTTTCTGCTGTTTAAAATGTACTTATTTTCTATTGTGTCTGCACAGTCAAAAGGAGTGGTTCAGGATACATTTCACTGCGCGTTGTACCTGTATGACTATGCATGTACAAATAAAGAATCTTGAATAAAATATTTTTATTTAAGTATATTATACTTTCTGGTATCAGTCTGTGAGTCATCAAAAGACTCACAGACTGATACCAGTCCACGGTGGTTGGGGACCTCTATTCTAGAGGACCTTGTGTTTTAAACCTTGACAAAGTGTCAAGACACTGGTGACCAACTGCCAGAAGCCAAAAGACAAATGTCACTACTTGTCACTAAAGTGGCAGCCTATGCCAGTCATTTATTTCAACGTACGTAGCTGCTTTGTTGTTGTGTTATAGACTCTAATGCACATCACACTGTGCGCGAAGATTTTTTGTTTACCACAGAGGTGCATAAATTTAGACATGTAGTTAGCCTCATCATTAGCTAAGGACATTACAACCAATCATTGAAATCACAACATAAAATCATAGTTGTTGTTTTGTATTACAGATGATTTACAGGCCTTGTATTACAGGCCTCTTATACTTGAAAAGCAAAAGCATTCGCTGATTCAGTGTAAAGTAGATTTTTCTGACAACCAAACTGTATTTTCAGTAATACACTGAAAATTTGTCAACCTCCATAAAAAGAAGAAGAAGAAGAAGCCTACTGCTGCATGTAGCATTACTGCTCCGTGTCTTGTCCTCGTATTTTAGTGTTTTAAACCACCTCCCCAAATTTTCAACATTTATCCCAGTTTATTTAGTATTAGTAAGCTGTGCCATGTCTAAACATGTGAGTAGAGAGAGTTTCTTTTGTGTATGAGTGTTAGTTTTTGCTTTCCGCATGCTGCTAATGCTAACTGCTAATGCTAATGGTTTTTAAGCAATAAAGTTTTCTGATTCTGATTATTTATTTACCTTTACATTTGCTTTAAGGGTAATGCATTAAGCTGTTGTACTGTCATCAGGAAATTTGGTTTCTATTTGTAGTCTATGAAGCTCTTTTGTGTTTTTTGCTTGTAGTGCCTGGTCTTAAGGATAGTGGGCTTGGGCCTGAGAACCACCTGCCTGATTCCCAAAGACCTGTGTGATACCCAAAGACCTGTTAACAGAGCATTAACTGAGCATTCTCATGAATCATTAAGTGAAACGGTAAATAGGGATGGATATGGTTAGGATATTAGAGATACCGATATCAATACTGATACAGCATATCAATGCCACTACTTATCAATTCTCTTATTGATACTACTATTCATAATTTAGTGCAGAAAAACCATTAAAAATATGTAATTACATGAACATATGTGAAAAGTATAATTTTTGGAGAAAGAACAAACTAAATTGCTACAAATGTCTGGTCAACAAATGTCAGCAAATGTTGCTCCCATCCTTCCCATGGATCCAAACTAGCATCAATAAGTTGAAATTAACACATACTTTAGCTTATCCATATTTCAATACTGACCAGTCACAAACTGGAACCAATTTAGTATGTGTACACTTGATTGTTTACTACCCATCCGTAGTAGTACATATACTACATGTGCTGTGACCAATGAAGTTCCAGTAAATGGCAATAAAGGAAATTCATGTGATCTTTTATCAGTACTACTTACATATCAAAAGTTGACTGAGCGGTATATACGCGTAGAAAGAGGAATTAATTTGGGAAAGATATGGAGAACAAATGTTTGTTTTTTGTTTTCCTATGTCACTGTCTCTCCTGTATTCATTTTATATGAATAGTATGACTATGGCTTTTTGTGACTTTGTGTTGTTTTGTTTCCATGGCAGTTTGGGTTTTTTTCAGTTGTTTTGTTTCCATTAGCGTGCCGCAGAGCACATTGCGCTGTCACGCCACATCCAGCCTTGCACAGTCTAAAGCAATGCTTCAGGCTAACTTTACATGCTTATGGGTGTTAAGAATGTTATTATTTGAGAAGAGCTCACTGGCTTAATGAATATTTTATTGTAATATTGCAATGTTTTATTGCAAAGTACTGAACAATAGTCAATAGCTATACTTATGGTTTAACTCAACTGTTTTATGGCTTTTGTTTTATGTTTGCAACACCCCCACTTTTGCTGAAACGCGATTCCATCCCCCCACTTTTGTCAGATAAAAACGATACTACGCGGGTCAGCAACCCTAAGCACGCCTGCCACGGTTGGCACGCAGGCGTATTCTCAAAGGCACACCAGTGATGGTGTACATCAGTGACAAGGGAACTACATAATGTCTGCTAAGTCCCTTTGAACACTCCTGTACAGTAGGTGGCAGTATGCACCAAAGAGATGTTAAAAAGAAGGGAACGAGAGAGGTCTTCCCTTTAGTCCTCTCAGGCTTACCACGAAGTCGGTGACCACCCGTCGACCTTCTGGCTCGACCGGGTATTTAAACAGTTTCATCCAATCACTCTCCTTTCACCCGGAGCTCCTAATGAGCTTCCCAACTGACATGCATTCATTCCTGTAGTCACCGCGCTCAGCTCCTAACGAGCGCACCAGCCTCCCCTCACCCATTCCAAGCACTCCTGCACCTTTCACTCGCATTCTGGAGACCTACTTCTCCTCTGTCGAAGTCGAAGGTTCACCAGACGTCACAACAAGACTACAGTTTTATTTCCATACTGTAGGCCAGGCTTGGATGTATATAAATGTAGATATTCCGGAAGTTATAATTGGTTGTGGCTTCCCGTCCCAGAACATCCCCACTTTCGTAAAGCTTGATACACCCCTGCTCTCAAACACCAAAATGCCTAGCCATACACTTACCTGAAAACCTTCCCAACACACACACACACCATCACAGCAACTCTCACACAGCACCACCAAACACACACCAAACACCCAACCATTCACAATCATCTGCACACACACACACACACACACACACACACACTCACACGCAGTCACATACATAAAAAACACTCCCACACATCAACGCACGCACACCAAAATACCCAGCCATACATGATCACCTACACACATGCACACACACATACAACCCCCCCTGCACGCACACACACACACCTCTACAAACACACACCCCCCCCCCCCCCTCACACACACACACACACTAACAAGCTCACATGCACACGCATGTCCTAATCACTCATAGCCCGCAGCCAGCCCCACGCTTAAGAGTTATTTCCTTTTGTCTGCTGGAGATTACTGAACGGTTATGAAATTATAAAGGCACTAATCGTAATTGAGAAGAGCTGCAGGGTGTACATTGTAGCAATTGTCACTACTTCCACTTTTCTATAAGATAAAAAGGACACTAAATACACCATTCCAATTTTAACCACACACAGTTTTTCAGTGAGGCTAATCAACGCCAGTCACATGGAAGATAAAGATTTGTGATTTATCCCCAGGCACAAATGTATTAAAGATAAAATCCATCTGTTTCATAATGACACTCCTCAGATCTTAAATGGACTTCTCACATTCAGGTCCAGTCCAAAAAGGCTAGGCAGCGCCTGTACCATCTCCGATGGCTAAGAAAGTTCAGGGTCTCTCCAGTGATCCTCAGGATTTTCTATTTGTGCGCTATGGAGGCGCTTGGATCAGATATGAAACCAATCCAACAGTTTAGTGCTGATTTTATTACATTAGCAAAAAATACTACTATAATATAATGAAGTAGGGCATTAATGACTCCAGACTTTTTCAAGTCGACTAGCTTGTCAGCAAAGTTGAAGTCGAGTCAACTAGCTGTTTGATGACGTCATCATACACGCAGCGGAGGAACACAGGCGTCCAACACTGAGCAACTTTTATTAAAGTTCTCTTTAACATTAACAGTCAACATGACAATTAAACAAAACAAAACAAAGACTAATACCTTGAATTTTCTGGTAAATTAAAGTGTACAGCTGCGAGTGGGAACAGCTTAAGCCGTGGCAGGATGACTCCCTGCAGTGCTATCGTTAGCCATGTTAGCTAGTGGTGCGTTTCAGATGCTGTGCAGAAAGCTGGTACTGCTACTGCAGGTTGTGCAGGTCTCTGTGCTGTTTGTGTGTCTAGAGTGAAGTATTTTCACATGTGATGTGTGTCTGTCTTCTAGATTTGAGGGTTAGATGTGTTATCTGTTTGGCTAGATACACTAAAGATCAGGAAGGATAGTAAGGGTTAGTTATAGTTTCAAATGTTACCTGGATTGACTAGATAGCTTTTAGGTAGAAATTCACATATTATCTGGTTCGGCATGGTGTGCTTAAAAAATAAAGCTAGTTTGAATAGGTTGGATGTAGAGTCATGCCACCTGGTGTGCCTATGCTAAAGTTTGAGCTGGCTTGTATTGTGATGTCTGGAGACCCTTTGACTCAGAAAAGGAGAAGCAGGTCACCAGAATACTAGGGCTCTCGATTCGTAGGGTGAATGACAAAAGGTGTGTGGTGTGTGAATGAGTGCGAACAGCTGAGCTCATCAGAGAGCTAAGTGAGAGTGGCGTGTGATTGGCTGTGTGAGTGGTTAAAACCCGGGTGAACCAGAACAGCGGTGCGTGGTCACCAACATCTTGGGGGAAAGTCTGAACAGTGAGGGGAAGGGACTGGATCCCTAACTTATGTAAAAGAAAACGTATCGAAGTTATGACGAGTCTCTGTACTCTAGAAAACGTATTGCCCTGTGGTTTAAACTGGTGCTGGGTGACAGTCAGGTGTGAGTGGTGGACCGTGGTGGTGGTGATCGTGGGTTTCTGGACAGCCACAAGGAGAGAAAGTCGAGCTTCCCAACGGACTGGAGAGAGCAGCGGCATCGGAGAAACGAGCGGCACGATGACGGCGTGTCCATCTACGTTCTCTTTCTCCCTCTCTCTCTCTCTCTGTGTCTTACAGGAGTAACAGAGTGCTGAGCGAAAGACTGTGACTGGATTAGGACAGTGGGAGGTCCAGTGGACTCTTGAAGGTTCCCGTCTGCACGGAGTAGATGGAGGCTTCTTCAGGACAAGAAACGTAACTGAGGGATTACCAAGGAGTAGCGTGATTCCTGGAGGCAGTACCCTCAGGATTAAGAAGTGTTTTGAGTTAAAGGTTTTACTTTGTAAGTTTCAATAAACTGCCTGTCTGGACCCTGGTTGCGTGCTGCTCTGTTTCTCCCCAATAGACGACATGACATGTATGTGTTTTTTATATTAAATAATTTGATATGCGGTTTCACTAGATGTGTCAAAAAATTCAGCTAGCTTGTTTATGGGTTAAATATATGTTCACACAATATCTCGTATAGTTAGATGTTCTAAAGGTTGCATAGGCAGTATCTCTTCTTTGCTTTAATGGGTCAGATATATGACTCAGTTTGTACCAGGTAGCTGGTTCTGATGAGTCAGATAGAGATATATTGTCTAATTTGGACTGATAAATTAGTGCCAGTTTTGGATGAATGGAAGGCTGGTGTGGTACAGCTGTGTTAATTGCCATTTCAGTCTGTTAATCCTATAACACACACACACACACACACACACACATACATATATATATACATGTGTATATTTAGTATCAGATACTAATCGATACTAAAATGTAGTATTGAGTTCGATATCAATTAGCACAGGTTGATACTTAAATGGCAGCTTTGAATCTGCCGGTTCATGGAAATCACCGGCAGACTACAACAATTTTCAGCAGTCATTGCAGTGGACAGCCCCTGCCCCAGTTCCCTGGAGGACCCAGTGTTTACATGACAGCCCCATAACTTGGCCAGGGAACAACTTAGCGCCACAAAATTTTACATCGACCCTCAGCTAGTATTGCTTTCACCAATGAAAAATATGAATAAAAAAATATATGCTCTCGAGACGAGACATTATTTCTTGTACAATAGGGAGGGGAGACAAAATGTAATTTAACTGGTAAAATAAGCTGCAACTGGATACTGACTACTGTGAACAAAATTACAGCTGTCTCACTTTCAGTCGGCTCAAATGCAACTGGCTTTTACAATAGCTTTCACCTGGGTGACACAATCTTTGAGCCTTGTCAATTTTTGTGTGGTCACGGGTTATTCGCCTGAGTTTTTGTTCCTAACTGCACCTTGACTGTGCGTGTTTGTCGCCTCTGCAGCTCCAGAAGACTTAGCTGAAGAAAACATTCAACACAGGCTTCAAGTGATTTATAGCCTTACACAAAATGTCTAAAGGCACTAATGATACAATTTTTTCCATAAATAACAATGACAAAAATGTCTAATTACTGTGATGCCGGTTTAAAATAAAGTTTATAAAGAAGTTTTACCCTCAAATAAATTTACAACTTCTTCTCAGATTCCAGAGCAGTGGCTATGAATTTAGAGCACCGAGAGTAGTTACTACTAGACTACAGACAGTTTAATTTACCATACACACACTCATGCTACAACCATATCTGAACACAGACCCAAGTAAGGGAGATTCCCAGATTTTGGATCAAAACCACTGAATAAACCCAATTAATTTTCTTGTTACTACATGAAGTACCCACAAAGTTTAACAAACACCTAAACATTCAAACATAATATACTAAAGTCAAACATGAACACTTGTAAAGTTCAGTTCACAGCCCACTTGAGAAGTGTATAACAGAGATCTTATCACACTCAGAAAATCTTCTGATGTCAGCATAGCATGTTAACGATGATGGCACTCCTTTTTCATTGTTTATGTACACAGTGTCTATCTCTGTCTAATGATATCAGCTAAAACGCTCTGGCAAGTCATACTCAACCCCTCCCCCAACACCTCTTAACACATAATACAGGTCAGCACAGGTGTTACTCAGAGAGAGGGAACACATGTAGTTACTGTTGCATGGCAACCTTTCGTAACTAGTGTCATACAGTTAACACTTCACCAGTATGAGTGTGAGAAGTGTGTGTGTAGTACTGCATTATGAATGGTGTGATTAACCAACCACTCTTACATAACACAGTTAATGATTTGTCAAGTAATTAAACCACACACACACCACATACACAGCTGTGGACGTTTGTAGTTTTTCTGTGTGATAATGTGTGACCATGAAATCAGCATGTTGAAAGGACGACAGTCACTGTCCTCTTGGTGTGCAAGATGAAAGGAACATTCGCTTTGCACATATGGAACAGTTTGTCCTCTTAACCTGTGCCCACTTGATTCCTGCCCTGTTCACGTCATTTACTGTGGATACAATCACATATCTTGGAATTATCTCTTTGTACACACTCCTCTTAGAAATAAATAAGTGATGTATTACCTGTAAGGATGAACACGCTGCATTTCACTGACAAACTACCTTATTGTAACTATTGTGCTACAAACTTTAAAGGGCTCATATACTTATTTTTTCTTGTATTTTAAATTGGTCACTGAGGTCCACTTGATGTTATTACATTCCATTGTTCAACCCTCATTACTCCTTAGACTGCTTTTGTAAATGATATCTGTTGTGATTTGTTGTCCTGCACTGTGCCTCTTTCCCAAAACAAGTTCAGACTGAAAACAACTTTGCTGTAAACTTTGCCGGGGTTAAACTGCTTTAGGCAAAACAAGCAGATGTAAACTTGCTGGTTTTTGTGACATGTCTAAAAAAGTAAATTCAACATGGGCTGTTTTCACAGCTTTATTTCCATATATGGACTATAGAGACTGGGGAATGAGTGGTACATTTTGAAACTTTAAAAATGTGTTACACTCTTATTTTTGTGATATTTTTGCCTTTAATTACCCTGCAATACATTTAAACATATGAACACTTAACAAGTTCTGTAATTGGGTGTCTTGTATTGCACCTGATCGAATCAATCATGTATAACATCAGGCTTCAGTTGCATTTGGCTTTGTTTTGTGTAGTAGATTTCATGCACTTCCACACATTCTTTTTCTATTTCTTTCTTCCTTCTGCACAATCTCTGTAAAGCTGAATTAAATCTGATAAGGTTTGGGCAGACATATATACATGGGGTGGTGGCGGCATAGTGGGTAGGATACTTGTCTCTAGACCAAGAGGTCATGGGTTCAAATCCTACCTTCAGCACCACCACCGGGTTCCTGAGCAAAACTCCAGGGAGACTGTCCCCTGTAGTTAGGGAATGGAAGTCGCTTTGGATAAAAGCGCCTGATAAATGCCGTAAATGTAAATGTGTCTTAATGACACTACAAATACAGCGAATGCAAATATAAATCCAACCCCCCCTCCCCACCCCATGATATGCAACTCGGAAGGTTGCTGGACAAAAGTATTGGGACACGCCGCGAGGTGAACAGCTTTCAGGGAATAACCCCTGATCTACTCAGGCAAAAAATACAAATTATGGCTCATTGGAAAGGTTATCTGGAATGCTTGGAGCGCAGGGACTCAACCCTGGTGTGGAATTCGAAAAAATGGGCTTCCAGATCGGCTACTGTCTGCCATGAGTGCCCTTGTTATTGTGGGGATTTCTACGAGTTGGTTTCTCAAAAAAATCCATGTGTGACTAATTGCTGGGAGTTTACTGTATAGATAAATATAAAGAGAAAGAGTAACCTTTCGTTTGTATCATCTGTTTCATCACAAATACAAACAGCTGTTCGATAGTCCAGGCCGTGTGATTCTGCAGTCTATCTATCTCACCACATCTGTCTACATTAGTGTCCACAAATATATATATATATTAGTGGTGGGCATAGATTAATTTTTTTAATCTAGATTAATATCACTGTAATCTTGGAATTAATCTAGATTAAAATGGCTCATTTGAATTCTGCCGAAGGTCTGAAGCCCCCCTCAAAATGATCCCCAGCCACCCTAAATATATAGTCATTATTCTACTATTTTTAAATTATATATATAGCCATTTCATACAAGATATCACTGAGCGCAGATACACACTTTACAAATAGAAACAATAAAATAATAAAATAATAAATCTAGCTATCATTATTGAATTAAAATGATGTACTGGCTTTAAAAGCTGCTGTAGGTAGCAGGCGGACATTAATAACCAGGAGAAGCTACACGGCGCTGCTTGTTAGCGAGTAGCAACCGGAGCGCGTTTAGTAATTTTTCTGTTCTGTAGGAGGTGCTACTGAGACGCTACTGAGACGACGACCCACAAACATGGCGGTGCGCATGTAAAATATACAAACAACTTATAATTCATTCTCTCCGCCAGCCTCGGACAGCCTAAATAAAAAAAGCGCTGTTTGTACTCAGTTCAACAGAACAATACTATGAGTGTCCATAACTGTTCACTGCTTAACTTTACTTGTTTC
>JBBJLR010036513.1:0-12361 GCA_037577145.1 Brachypetersius gabonensis
GAGCTGTAAATGTTTAGAAGATATGCTAATTGGCCACGCCCCACGATTCCAATTGGCTGTTACTTAGCAGGGGGCGGGACTGCATGCTGTGATATGCCCTCACCAACATGGAGGATTTGCCTTAAATTATCTCTCGCACTCTAAATGTGAAACTCCACAGTTAGATGGGGCTCGGTGACCCCTTTCCAAGGACCCCTCGAAAACCATTATTAGCTGAAAAACGTTCACCTTAGTCAAAAGTAATGGGACACCGTGGCAAGGTGAACTGTTTTGGAGTCGTTGGAAAGACTGCGAGATATAAACAAATAATTCCATGAAATTAAAATGGTTTACGAGTCGCAGCACCCGAGATCGAGTCAAATCTCGAGTCGATGAGTCGTTGAGGGCAAATCTCGAGTCGTTGAGGGCAAGTCTAAAGTCAGGTCACAAGTCTCTGTTTGTGCAACTTAAGTGCAACTCGAGTCCAAGTCTCAGACTCTAATCCCATCTCTAATATAGGGCAGTTTATTCATGAGGATTTTGAAATTATTAATAGCCGCATTTTCTCAGTATGTCATCAACTGCGAGCTCAAGCCAATGTGTGGAGCAGAGCCATTCCATGATGTCTGGAAAAAGGGCTTAGAATCTGACTGCTGTTCCACTTAAGCATGACCGATGCACTGTCACATGTTCGGGCAATGAGTGTTTATGAAAGACAGTTCTTATTTAAGTCAGCATCTAAAGAATGCTCTCTAAAAATCAAACAGCCTTACGTTGAGGGCATAGTTTAACAAGATCAGTCAATATTTTTTCAGATGTTGCCATGGCATGTGGAAACTCGAATACACACAAAAGCAAACCTTTGCTTTGCTCAGTATGAGTCAGATTTTTTGAGCATAATTAATTATCTTCTCAAGCTTTTTTCTTTTCATTAATATACCGGCACACTAGGTTGCAGCAGTCTCTCTGGGATCCAACATTTGGAGCAAAGGTGTAGTTGTAGTCGACTTTGACACAACATTTTCACACTCATGCACATCAGTACAGAGAACGAACACATCTCTCACTGCCAGACTCATTTACGACTAAAATTTTTGAGGGACCACGGACACCTGCGTTTTTCTAACTGAGATTGGTGTCCTGCTGCTGTGTTCCGGGAACCTTTCAGCTTTACCTGCAGCAGAACCGCCAGAGTAAATGGTGGGTAAGATATCTTGTATGTTTCTTTGTAGCGTGATGCTAGAGATACCCATTTGTCTTGTTTGGGCAGCTTCTGGACAATTGGGGCAATGCCACAAGAGGTGTCCAAATAGGCAATACCAGGTAGGGATCCATCTGCTTATGCAGCTTTGAATTCTAAAAGTATGTCAGCCAGTTCTCTTCATTTTTGGTTATCTCGGTTTGCTATATTAGGAAATTGTTCCACTTTTTTTAAAGAGTGCATCTATTGCTTCTGGTCAGCCATAACAATCCTCCAGCCTTTTCCACGCCATAATAACGCCTGCTCCTGCACTGCGAACAGTTTGTATTCTCTTTTCATGCTCAGATGATTTTGGTCCAAGCTTACATAAGAGGTTGAGCTCTTCTCTTGACGTTAGATGCAGGCCTTCTGTCGCGCTCTGAAAGGACGCTTTCCAAGCCTTTCAGGTTGATCAACATATTTTAGTATGGGAAAGTGACAATTCTGTCATATGTGAACACACCACAGCACACAGTGTGAACAGTGCAAAATTCAACCTCTGCATTTAACACATTCACCAAGTGGTGCCTTGGGACTCGAATCCACGACTTTCTGATCGCAGAGTGAGCACCCTAACCACTAGGCTATCAGCTGGTAGCCAAGAGCTCATCATTTCACATCTCATCAGATACTTATTGATACTATATGATACTACATACTATATGAACTTGTATTGAGGAGTTGCCCTTGATTGCAAGTGGTGAGTTCACTGATCTCACTTGGCAGTTACTTGCTTTCCCCCATGTAACTTTTAGTTTTACCACTGCCCATTTACACCACTAGCTGGCGTGCTGGTGCAGATGGGGGCTCAACACACAAGTTCTGTGCTTGTGTTCCATGTGTTTACTCTATAGGCCACACTTTTAAGATCTCCATATTCATTCATAGCTGTAGCTTTCAAAGCGTGGGCTTCAGCGAAGGCTGCTGCAGCTGCAGCCTCTAGTGGCAATGTACACAGACTGGCTTGATGCTCTATTTCTTAGTGGCTTCAGCTTCAGTATATGCCTGATCTTTTATCATGTGAGCATTTTTTTGTGCAAAGGTTGTTTGTGCATGTGGAGCTTCTACCATTGAAAGTGCTCTAGCTGATTTAGCACTGACCTAGGACAGCTGACTTGTCCACGAGATGCTGGAGCATCATGAGTGAGTTTCAAATGTATCATCATTGACATCCATTGCACTGACAATGACTGGAGTGACAGGAGAACACAGTTTATCTCCACGGTGGACTGTCCTCCTGTGTTAGGAATCCCCTTCATCCCCAAATGAGGGCAGGCGCATAAGCAGACAGCCATTCTTAATACTCTTTATTTAAGACTCAAACAAAAGGCACAAGGGCCAACACTCTAAACAAAAGGAGAAAGGTAACATACATGTAATCTCAGGATGATGGTGGACCGACACTAAGGTCCACCACAAATGAACTTAAATACATACACTCAAAAACCCAACAACCAATAAACAAACTCAAAACCCTATACTCTAAACCAAACACAGCTGTGACTAATACTGCCCAAAACCCATCACCCCTCCATAATAAAAGTTCCCAAACACAACAAAACAGAAAAGGGCGGCTCCTAGCAACTGCTGACAGTACATGACATTCCATAGACGATCCCCAAGTATGAGTCTTTTCACTATCCTACCCTCACTAGATGATTGAGCTGTATAATTCAGTGGATACTTAAACAGATTTCAAACAAACAAATCCTTGATTTATCAATACTTGGTGATATTTGTGAAACAGTAAAGGAAACAATAAAATTCAAACAGATTTCTCCTCATACTCTCACATACAGACATAGAAAATTAATAACATAACACATAAGCTAATGCGATTAGCGTCATCATGACGCAGCTCCATATTAAATGTCACAAGGGTATTTTCACAATTACCAACATCATAGAAACAATTAAACACTTAGAATACAATGAAATAACACTTACGTACATGGACTTTCAGGGTCTCAAGAAGAAAAACTATTGAAACAGCAGTGCTCTGTGCATAGAACTACGGAAAAGTAGAAGGGACAAAATGCATCTGAACTGTATATAAACCGTTTTTTCATACAACGGGAGCATGGAATTAAGTTTTCTTGTTTCTGATATGACTAGACAATGTGTTTACACTTTTTAAAGATTACCCTTGAAGGACCATGTTTACCATAAGAATTACCATAAACTTTATGAAATAAGGCTTATATAAAATGTACAAACATTCTTTATCAAATGAATTGAACATATTACAATGAAAGAAACGTTTAAATACTGTGGTGCATAAGAAAAAAACATAATAATCAATAATAAAACTTTCATATTTGCAGTCTAAGCACAGTTATTGTTGTTTATTTTACTTGATATGTGATTTGACTCTTTTTGAGAATTCTCCTGGAATCTACACATCACTGTCCAATTTACAGCTGGCGCTGACTCTAGTCATTCTCAAAGTATTAAGTTCAACATTTACACCCGTTTCTCAGGAAGGGTTGTGGTAGTGAGTTGTGCTTGACCTGAATGTCTACTATTGACTCCAGCCTGGACCATGTCACTTTAAAGCTTGGAGAAAATGTGCATTCATCAGGTTTTCAGCCAGTCTACAGTAAATTGTGTTATCTAGTAAGTCAGATGGACTTCCCTCTGACTGGCCTCTGAGGAATCATGACTAGTGTTCCATCTCAAAAGAGGTCTTCCCACAGCTGCTTCTAAATGTGCTTAGTTTTGAATAATATTTCAGAGCAAATTAAGATAAGAAGAGAGACACCACACATCTGTAGTGAATAAGTGAAGGCCAGATTCAGGAGCAGGACACTCTTGCATTTATGGCATTTATCAGATGCTTTTATCCAAAGTGACTTCCATTCCCTAACTACAGGGGGCAGTCTCCCTGGAGCAACTTGGGGGTTAAGGAGCTTGCTCAGGAACCCAGTGGTGGAGCTGAAGGTAGGATTTGAAGCCATGAGCTCTTGGTCTAGCAGCGAGTATCCTACCCACTACGCCACCACCACCCTGAGGTGTAACATTGGGGAAACAGTCCCAGCTCAATTCCACTAAACAGCCCAGTATATGCAAAGCAATATAAATAAGCGTTTACTGAAAATGGAGAGCAGAGTAAATGAGTCCCTAATAAGCAGCAGGTGTGAGTGAACATGAGACCTGGTAAATGTATCTCATAAACAATATAAATATTCACTGAAACGGACCAAAGATATAAAATGAAATGAGTTTGGGTCTGCATGTTCATCACCCATGAAGCCTCTGAGGTTCACAAGCCTATTTACCCTATATAATCATGTTTTCTGGTTTGCCTAATGATATTACTGATTATCAGGCTGAAAAGAGCAAATCTGCAAACGTAGGTCTGGCTCAGTTACATAAGCTTAGGTGTTTATATGTTTATATATCTTCAAGCAACAGAGTCATTTTATTAAAAGCTCAGTTCAGAAAGGCTTCAAGTCTTTGTGCTCGAGTCCAAGTCAAGTTTCAAGTCTTTGAGTGGCAATATTTACAAACAGCGACTTTAAATGTGGGATTTTTGAGCTGTAAATGTTGAGCGCTGAACGTTTAGAAGATGCTAATTGGCCACGTCCCATGATTACAATTGGCTGTTAAGCAGAGGGCGGGACTGCGTGCTGTGATATGCCCTCACCGACACGGAGGATTTGCCTTAAATGATCTTAAATCGAAATGTTAAATATGAAAAATATATCTCTCACTCTAAATGTGAAACTCCACAGTTAGATGGGGCTCGGTGACCCCTTTCCAACAACCCCTCAAAAACCATTATTAGCTGAAAACCGTTCACCTCAGACAAAAGTAATGGGACACCGGGGCGAGGTGAACGGTTTTCGAGTCGTTGGAAAGAGTGAGAGATATAAATAAATGATTCCGTGAAATGAACATGGTTTACGAGTCACAGCACCGAGTCCGAGTCAAGTCTCAAGTCATTGAGGGCGAGTCTAAAGTCACAAGTCTTTGTTTGTGTGACTTAAGTGCGACTCAAGTCCGAGTCTCACACTCGAATCCATCCCCATCTCTGGTGTGGGCGTATCTTCTGACACGATCACCTGAATTTTTACTAGTTAACATCTAGTAAAACCAAATAAGTATCTGCACCAAATTCCCCAGCACTGTTCACACCTCACCCAGACTGAGAGGCGATAGCTCAGATGTACACATTAGCATTACACGAACACAATATTCAGTAACTAAAATACCTCAGCATGAAGCCGTATCTAACCCAGGCTTCCTTACTGCATTACTATGATGTGGATTTGAACAGGAGAGCCTAGAGCTACAGATGGTCATTGATTTTATAATTACTACTGCAGGATTTATAAAAGGTAGAAACACTGCAGATTACTACTGAATTCCTTTAGATATCACTTAAATTATGGCGCTTCCTCATGTAAGACTAATCCAGCTCGAACCGCGCAGGCGAGCGACACCAGCCCAGAAACTCTCAGCTGTATCTCCAGTCCATACGTGTGGATGAACACTCGTTACAATCGGTTGCAGAAAGTAGCTTTGATGTCCTTGTGGAGGTTTGGTTCTAAGGTCACCGAGACTGTGCCTTTAAGGCATTTTCGCATTGAGCTACAGTCTGTGGAGATGGGCTTCAAATCCAGAGACACATTTAATAGACAAGAAGCTCAAGTTGTCTTAACACTTACAAACCCACAATATGCACAGCAAGTCAGCCCCTGAGACACACACACACGCCCATGCACACAAAGCTGCTAGAAAAGCACACAACACTGGCCGCACAGCTACAATTTGCAGACTAGCCAAACCCGCTCCCCGCCTTTTCCTTCCCTCCTCTTTCGCAGCAACAGCACTAAAAGCACTATGACAACATGCATAATTAAATTTGTTCAATCCAAAAATAGCTAGAGCAGCAAAGGGAGGTGGAGCCAAGAGTCTGTAGAGAGACAAAGAGAGAGAGAGACAGAGAGAGACAGAGAGAGAGACAGGCACACTGCAGGACACAATTTTATACAAACATATGTGCGCACCTATTTTCAGGGATGGTTCCCTTACTGCCAGTGAAGAAGAATCTTAATGCTCCAGCAGACAAGGACATTCTGGACAACACCAGGCTTCAACTCTGTGGACCCAGTTTGGTGAAGATCCTTTTCGATTCCAGCATGACTGTGTCCCAGTGCACAAAGCGAGCTCCATAAAGACATGCTGGAGGAGTTCAGTGTGGAAGAACTTGACTGGACCACACAGAGTCCTGACCTCAATCCCATCCAGCACCTTTGGGATGAACTGGAACGGAGATTGTGATCCAGACCTTCTCATCCAGCATCAGTGTCTGACCTCATAAATGCAACAGAATGAATGAACACAAATTCACACAGAAACTCCAGAGTCTTATGGAATGTCTTCCAAGAAGAATGCAAGCTGTTAGAGCTGTGAAGGGGGACCAACTCCAGATTAAACTACAGATTAAACTACAGATTAAAGTCTATGGATCTACAGTGCCTGTTGGTGCAATGGGCCCATGTCCCAATACTTATATATTTATATATAAGTATATATTTTATATTTATAGATATAGTATATATTTATATATACGTATGGTTGGAGAAAGACTGCATTCAACAATGTTTGAGTGTCTGTGTTTGCATGCACTCTTTTAGTGGCAATACATTAATCCCCCACAATGCATCACTGACAGCTCATTACTCCCAGCGTATTAATCACTGTTCTCAGAGGGCGTGGCTTCACTCCTCGTGCATTTTTCAAGCTCGTACCCAGGTGGGCCGCAGCGTTACAGTTTCACCTGCTCTGATCCAGCTGCAGAGAGAATTAGCTCGTTTTCTGTTAGAAACTGCCAAATGTGATTGTGCGGTTACTATGTTAATTGTGGTTGTTGCTAGATGGTTACATGAAAACATGAAAACCATATTAACGCTGTACCACTGGGGGGCGTTAATGGTTAAGGACGGCTGAATGTGTAGCCATATTGTCTTTAATTAAGCAAACAGTGATACACATTAGAGCTGTAATCAGGCCTTTAAAGGTAGGCCTCGACAGGCCTGAACCCGACAGAATTCGGCCCGGACCCAACAGAATTTGGTCCAAGCCCGACAGGTACATTTTGAATGACAGCTTTTTAAAAGCCCAAACCCCTTTACAGCCCGACATTACTCAGCTTTTTTGCCTTTTGTCAAGAATGAGTCATTGATACATTTTTAACATCTTATTCATGACTAACATAGCGCTACAGGCCACTTGGAAGTCCTCTGTTAACATCGTAACGTCCCAGCACTCTAAATAGGCCTGCACACTTGGCCTAATCGATCAACGCCCCAATTAAAATATTTCTTAACAAATTAAATTAAGATAAACTCTAAATTAAGATGGTTTTTGGCAACAACGAAATTAAGACAAAGGCTCCGCAGGATTTGCTTCGCCTCATCTCTCCACAATCCTTCAATGCGACGACAGCTGAAATGTAGTAAAAGAATATGCCAACATTAGCCTACGCACTCTCAACATTATGCATTTAAGACTCAATTAAAATTGAGCTATAATTTGAAAAACCCCAGACACTAGATTAATGTAAACAAGACACTAGAATAATGTAAAATAAAAATTAGTCTAAATAAAATCTAAAAAAAAATTAATCTAAATAAACACTCACACACACACACTACTGCACTCAACACATATGGAGGCTTTTCTTATTTTTACACACACACTGCAATTGTTCTGAAAATAATAGATACCTGTGTTTTACACAGACACACACATACACACACACACACAAACTGTACAAACAGTGAACAGAAGGGAAAGTGGTCTCTTATTGTGTCTTAAAGGCCCCATAAATAAAACAGCCTGTTTCATTCTAAAGGATAAAAAAGACGAAATGTAAGATAAATGTCTACAGCTCATAAAACCACTGCAATCACTGTAGTTTCTTTAAAAAGAACTTAAAAAGTAGCTAATTTAAGCCGGCTGGGTCGGGCTGAGAGGAACGGAGCAGCATGTCTCCGCCGGTCTTAATCAGGATTCTATTTAAAACAAGGCGTTTTAGTGGGTGTCCATGGAGAATGGGAGCAGAAATATGGTGTCATTTGCTTTGCTGAGTCATTCCTGATCCTAATCCACTTCACTATCGACTGCAGACGTGAGACAGGCCTAATCCTGCGCCAGGCCTGAGCATCTGTCGTCCTCACACAGTCAGATTAGTAACACTTCACTGGAAGGAGGATTCACAGCGCCTCACTACACATCGGCCTGCATGCAGGAGGTTTCATCATCTTTACTGCATTTCAGGACAATCTTACCTGTAACACAACTTTCTCAAATACAAGTCAGAGTGGATCCGTACATCCTGGAGGGACCGTGTTCCTTCAGTACCTTCATTTCCTCTCATTTACCAACTTCATCCGAGTGTTCGGCCAAGACTGCTGCCTGCAGCCGTGTGTTCCGGGCGCCTCCAGGCTGCCCAGCGTTCAGATTTTGTTACTGTTGGTGTCAATTCTGCTACCCAGTTTTAAGCAGATCAGGAATCCACTATAGCGCGAAAACTGCAAATATCCTTCACCTTTTTTTTGCTTTTTGTGGCAATAATTCTATTTTTTAGGAATGTTTTCACCCCCGTTCACCTCGCCGCAGTGTCCCAATACTTTTGCTTCATATATCGACAGGGAAAGCACTCAGACACTTCAAACACCACAGTTCGGTAGATCTCCAGCAGACCTTTCCAACAAACCTTCATTTGTATTTTTGGGGGTTATTCCCCGAAAACCGTTCCCCTC
Source organism: Brachypetersius gabonensis (assembly GCA_037577145.1). NCBI lineage: Eukaryota > Metazoa > Chordata > Actinopteri > Characiformes > Alestidae > Brachypetersius > Brachypetersius gabonensis. The sequence continues at coordinate 8,992 of JBBJLR010036513.1, forward strand.
GCCGCGGTGTCCCAATACTTTGGCTCTGCAATCTTCCGTGTTGCATATCTCGGCGGGGAATTTAAATTAAAAGAGGCGAATACAGATTTACCTTTAGATTTTCTTTAAGATTAATGCATTTAACTGAGTTTAAAATGACATTAAATTGTTCTGAGAGCAGATTTGGGGGCATTTAGGGTTTACACTGTAAAAAGAGGCATTATAGGCTTTTTTTCACCAAAACACAACGTGGTTTTTCACTATACGCAGGTAGAGGCATTAATGTATAGGCTTTAGCATCACTCCAAGAATCCAACAAATGTCTCCTTACGAAAGCCAACATGCTGTAAAACTGTGTGACTGCAGTTTATATTTAAAAGATTCTTTATTTATCTACTTATATAAATAAGTAGATTACTTATCTACTTATTTATCCATTATCTATCACTGTCCTCTGAATAAAACAGCTTCCATAGGACGCCGTCGCTGACCGTCACAGGTCTGTTTATCCCTCCAGATCTGCTCCTGGTGCCTCTGGCTTCACGCAGTTCAGGTTTTAATGTTTTAGTCCGCGTTGCTCTGCTCCTCAGAGTGCTGCAGCACATCCTCCTCCTCAGGATCGCAGTAGGACTCATTCACACTAAAATGGAAACGAGAGCATCTGTGTTCCAGAGCTCTGAGCGATCAAATCCTGATGTGTCTTCGTTTACACTAGCAGTACCTCGTCAGCAAGGTTGGCTTATTCACTAAGAAACCCTGTGAAACCTTCTTTCTGTAAGAGGAAAATCAAACTATTTCAGCTGTTTTTTAACATCCTGACAGAGATTTTTACAGAGTCCAAGTCAAGTCTCAAGTCTTTGCGTGGCAATGTTTACAAACTGAGACTCTAAATGTGGGATGTTTGAGCTGTAAATGTTGAACTCTAAATGTTTAGATTACAATTGTCTGTTACTTAGCAGGGGGCGGGGCTGCGTGCTGTGATCTGCCCTCACCAACATGGAGGGTTTGCCTTAAATGATCTTAAATCGAAATGTTAAATATGAAAAATACATCTCACACTCTAAATGTGAAACTCCACAGTTAGATGGGGCTCGGTGAACCCTTTCCAACGACCCCTTGAAAACCATTAGCTGAAAACTGTTCACTTTAGACAAAAGGCAAGGTGAACGGTTTTCGGGTCGTTGGAAAGAGTGAAAGAATTCCATGAAATGAACATTGTCCGAGTCTCAGACTCTAGTCCCCATCTCTGCGTTCTGATAGCTTTATTAAACTATCAAGACTTTTACAGCTCTGAATCAACTGAGTCCATCAGATCTTTCACTGTTTTAACCCAGTTATGTTTGAGAAAATCCGCCCAGTGACTCTGTCCCCCGTTCTGAAGTGAAATGCTGCATCCGAAATTGCATACTACTTGAGTAGGTACTACATTTGAGTTAGAACGTACTGCTCTACCGTTAAAACATTACGTTCTATACAGTATGAATGAGGGCGGTATGAATGGAATTACGACGTACTACATCCGCTGTGTTGATGTTGTCACGTGTCGTGTGTCGTCACAACAGTGCGTTATTTTTTACCTTTACAGAGGACAATTTCTCACAAGTGTAATTTAACCACAATGAACATGTAATTTAACGTCTTCCTTAAGGTACTTACACTAGAAAAGAGCCGCATCTCTGTTTTCCGCCATTTTTCTAATATGTTGCCACCTCTCCCGCTGCCTTATGGGATAGTGCAGTGCCCATCGAATGTCTACTACAGAATTCGGCCGGAAGCAGTAGGTGATCCTGGAACTTCTCACCTACTGTTTTTCCAATACTGTGAATTCAGACATACTACTCGTCTCGCTTACTGTTTTCGCATACTATATAGTATGGAAGTATGCGATTTCGGACGCAGTGAAAGTGCTGAGACACGGCGCCTTGTTGAGAACGTCGTTCTCTGGCTTAAGGCCACGGTTCTGTATTTTATTAGTCACTCTAAAAGGCTGCTGCGACTGCATGCTCTTTTAGTTTGGAGAAGAACGCCCTGATAACAGATGTAATAACAGTAATCCCACAGAACCTTCTAAAAGCCTGAGAATGTCACTTGATGAGAAAGCCGAAATTAAATCTGCCGTGTTTTGGTGACTCCACGCCTGAAGCTCCTGAGTTCAAACAATTTCAACTTTCCTCTAACAAGCTTCTCAGTCGCCCTCGTGCTCATTTATTTTCTGTCGCTGCTGCAATCAGAACCCCCCCCCCCCCCCGAACGAACGTTCCTTCAAATCAGCGTTTGTTTGGAAGCTTCGTTTCATTTGATGTGGTCTGGCGCACTTTATTAAAATATACAATCTGAGGCCGTTCTTCAAAGGTGAGCCTGCAGAGCCGAACAGGCAACAGGAAATTAAAGAGCGCGTCTAGGGAGAAATTTATTAGACGGGTTCCATTTTGAATCAAGCTCTGTCACACTGTGGCCACAGAACGCTCCTGATAACGAATCGCTCGCCATATCTGACCACGGGCTGTCGGGGTTCGGGAGAAAGTAATAAAGGTGCTAATGAACTCCAGGACCTCCCGGAGCACCAGGAACCGAATCTCATGGGACTCCAAATAACAAACACCTTTAAACTCTCCAGTGGATAAAACGTGTCATTTCCTTGAAAACTTGCTATTTCAGTCGAGCTGGTGCTCAAATGATTACCGTGAATAACTACTATATCAGTTATACCACCACAATCTGTCCAGATTTAAAGGGGAGGGGGTCAAAGGGGTCCTTTAATTATAACTGAACACAGTCCAGCTTATAACGGGATGGTGAATATTACCATAGTATAAAGTGAGATATGAGTGAGATATAGTATATTAACGTATACAGTAACTGCTATAATGATACTAGAATATATAGTATATAGTAATTATTACAATAAAGCATAATATTGTAGCATAATATGAAGTATTTACGCTTCTCGTGAGTCAAGGGTGCACAACAAGACAACAGGTAGACAAACATGTCCCTGACTAAACTGCGGTGTGTCTTTAGTCCAGTGCAGCAGATCCACCAGGAAAGAGAGACTCAGAAGAAGATAAACTCTGTGGTGACATGGAGAAAAAATTCAGACCAGATCAGCTGCACCAAGGAAGTTAGTTTTCAAAGAGAGAAAGAAGAAGAAGAAGAAGAAGAAGAAGAGGAGAAAACATGGACAGCAGGCGTGTGTGTGTTCCCTGTAGTCGGAGCGCAGTCAGACCGTCGGGTTCCTGCACTTTGATTAGGACTCAGGCCTCCGGGTTCAAACCAGTGGTGCCAGAGGTAGGTGTGTGTGTGTGTGTGTGTGTGTGTGTGTGTGTGTGTGTGTGTGTGTGTGTGTGTGCTCATTCTCTCCGCAAGAAAACATATAAACACAAAAAAGAGC
>JBBJLR010036532.1:0-12359 GCA_037577145.1 Brachypetersius gabonensis
AGAGAGAGAGAGAGAGAGAGAGAGAGAGAGAGAGAGAGAGAGAGAAAGAGAGAGAGAGAGAGAGAGAGAGAGAGATATGGGGGAAAAAGTATAAGAAAGAGACAGTGTGGAGTGCTAACAAAATTTCACCTACGAGTGAAATAGGGAGAGAGAGAGAAAGAGATAGCGAGAAGGGAAGCAGAGAGAGATAGGAAAAGAAACAAAAGGGGACAGAAAGTGTGCGGAGGTGATAGGTTTTCTTTTCCTTAGCACAGTCTGAATTCTCATGCATCAAGTTCACACTGAGCCTTGAATTAGCAGCCAGCTAACCTGTACATATAGCAGGTTGAGCTGGACGGGGTCACGGGAGTCCACGTTTTGGTCAGAATAGAAGAACTTTCTTCTGAGCAACAGCGTCTCACTCTCCTCCACTCCCTGCTCCCGGAACGTCCGACTGTGGTCCAGCCAGTTTACTGTAAACAACAAAGTGACCATTTACAGCACGCTGTGCCTGATAACTGCCAACAACCTCTTCTTATTATACTGCATAAAATAAAACATGCTGCATGACCACACAGAGGGAGAACAGATTGCAAAATCAATGCAGACAATGAGATTTTCGACGAATCATTAATGTTGGTCAGGCTGTTTTATGAAGTGCCAAAGTCAAAAATCAGTCAACAAGGCAATTAAAAAAACTGTAACATGGAGGGTTTAAGACAGTTTTAAGGAAATGAAAGAAAAGTCAAGGTTATTAGGACATTTTATTGGGGCTGTTTCACAAACCAGTGTAATCAAGGAGCAACCTAGTAACTGCAGTAACAAAATACACAGAACAAGATTTAGTAATATAAACAAAACTGACGAGAAGAAGGTGTGGAAGCTGATGAAAGCAGAGCCACAGTGTTCTAAGGCAGAACCACATGATATGGGACTTTCTGAAAAATCTCAACAGCTTTGCAGACTTAGTCCCACTTCCACAGTATAAAGAAAGATTCATTTTAGTTAAAGAATGGATTGATGCTGTGCTGACTGTAGAAGTTGCCCTTGCTCCTTTTTTTGCACTTACAAAGTATAAGGAAAGCATTAAGGAAGCGACATGTGATACAGCAAAGCGACACAGTGTTACCTGCCCGTCTTAAATTAGAGCTTATATCAGGATCCACCAACCTTTTTGAGACTGAGAGCTACTTCATGGGTACTGAGCTATAAGAAAGGCTACCAGTTTGATACACCGGAACAGAGCTTACCTAAACTAATCTAAACTTCATGTATAATAAACATGTTTTAAATGGGGTTTTTTTTTAGATACTGTCATTTTCAAATCTATATGAATGCAAACACAACACAATTAAAGGGGAATAGCGAAAAGATAAAATTAAATGTTAAATGCTGCTCACTGGTGGGTTGTGCTATTTTTTAGAACAGGTCCACGTGCTTCTCTGCACCCTGGTGCCCGCGGGCACTATGTTGGTGACCCCTGGCTTATATGTATGTGTGGGACCTCAAGAAACAAACATTTGTCATGTTATGGTCAGACTCACAATCATCATCTGTATGGAGCTTGGCTTTGAGTTTCTCCATCTTCCTCTCGTCTCGTAGCAGCGTCCGGTCCTTCTTCAGCGTGCCCATGCCATCCTCTTTCCTCTCCTCACCCTGCTCCTGGATCAGAGAGTACTCCTCATAGTTTGTTATTCCTGAGAGCAAGAAAAAGAAATATAAGAGAAAAAAATTACCATTAGCTCTTTCTTTAAAATATCTCTCTCTCTCTCTCTCTAAGCCCTTAGGACAAAATATCAAATTTGCACCACAATTTTTCCTTTTCCTTTAATGTGTCTCTGGTCAGGCAAGACAAGTCGGTTGGCTTGGGTTTTTTTGCTTCTTCAGTTATGCATTGGAACTATAAGGCTTAGGTTACAAACAGGGAAGCTAAACCCACAGAAAAGGACCAAAGTTAGCAGCTGGGACTGGAGCCGAACTCGTGTCCCATGCTGACTGACTTACGACACTTGACTTTATTTGCGACTCTGATTTAATGTGTTAAAGTGGTAAATTAATAAACCCTTAATATTAAAACTCTTCATTTCCAACCTCATTTGCTGCTAGTCAATTACAGACCAGATTCTTTAAAACATGCCAACAATGAAACTGGTTTAGATTCTAAGCTATCTATCAAACTTGATACACGTACAAAAGTTGCGTTACCTCATATCACAGAAAATGGAACATGCTTGTATCAAAGTCAAAGTTAGATGTATTGTCAATTTCTCCACATATACTAAACATACAGAGTAATTAAAAGTAACTTTCTCGCTGTCCCACAGCTATACACAACATGTAAGACAACACATAACATTACTAACATTACCTAACATGACAAATATCTGACGCTAAAACATCAACCAACATAACTAACATAAATGATCCCACAGTCATTCCCATGCCTTTACTAACTTTATTAATACTACAAATGTAGTAGTAGTATTACACACCCAGCATCATTCCGGGCCATCTCTGGTGTAATTGAAATCTACTGCTGTGGGAATAGCTCAGTTTTGAGAGGAGAGGGGAGAGGAGGGTGTGGTGAAGCATTACTAAAGCCAAACTGTCTCCATTCCTCTGAAAAACACCTGGCTACTTTAGCATTTCCTGAGAACTCTTCATCAAAGGAGCGGTGGCTTCTGTTCCACACTCTAACAGCATGCCTAAAAAATCCCACTCAAAGCACACACGGAACTCAGAGAAATGACGGAAAGCTGCCCGGTAAGGATGTAGCACTCACCTATTCTACTGCAGATGGTGACCAGCAGTTCCCCCACTGTTTTAGAGTCATCTACCATGATGGTCTTGATGGCCCCATCAAGCATTTTAATTTTCTGTGGCCTCTGCTTCTTCTTGTACTCCAAAATGTCCTGTAAAAGTCAGACACAGCAAAGACAAACTTAGAGATTTATGCAAGTGCTGTTATGTTCTGAGTTGAGAAATTCTTCCACAACGGCTGCTTTAACTGCAAGTATTTTTCATTAAAATATGCGCTTCACTGTGAGTGAGTGAGCATTTGCAAATTAAGAGCAGGATTCAGATAACTAGGAGCTTATTATTGATTATGGACCATTTAATCAGAGAAACAGTAAAAGGCAAATGAAGAGTGTATTGTTTATTATATTGTATTTTTCTATTCATACATTTGAAAACAATAAATAAATAAATATCTAACAAATCCTCAGCTTTCTTAGATCATCACAAAATATGAAAATAAAAGCAACAACAGCACTGCGAAATCCCGTCATTAGAGGAAAGAGGGAGATTAAAAGGCAGAAATACACACTTTTGCCTTGGCCTTCGAATCCCAGGGGGCACAGTTTAAATGTTAAACGTGTGTTCCTAAACTGACACTAAAAACAAGTGTTCTAAATAAACATCATGCAAAGCTGGAATGAAAAGATAAATAAACTGCAGATCAGACTCATGAAAGAACTGTCTGTGTATGGTGATAATATTTTAATGAGCACTCATGGCTGTTAGTTATGCGGTCATGTTTTAAGTGCGGCAAGTTCCTTATTTACTTAGATTTTCATTTAACTGTTTGAATTGATATATGAAATGTTGAAACACTGAACAGTTTACCCCATTCCGGAGCATGTAGTAATCCAGCGTACGTCCAGACTCTAGCCAAATTCCTTTCCTGGGGTCATCATCGGACAAAAACAGGCCATAATCTGATGCTGGAACAGATAAAACGTTTTAATCACAGTGAAAGACCTGAGAAAGGCGTCATATCAAACTGGAACTAAAGTCAGTGAACGATTTATTTGTCTATCTGTCCCAATCTGCCTTTATAAGTATTGGATTATCCTGCACACTCTTGCTTTTATATCGTTCAAACAATAACTGAACGCATTTTCAAACATTTTCGGACATATTTCACTGTTAAAGTAAAGATGCCCCTTATAGTCACGCGTGAACTAAACACAGCAAAGCACACAGTCTGAATAATGTGAAATTCTTTCTCTACATTTAACCCATTCACCAAGTGAAGTAGTGGGCATCCACCAACGAGACATGTATATCTTGTTTAAGGGAACCTCAGTGGTGCCACTAGCAGTCCTGAGACTCAAACTCACAACCTTCTGATCACAGCAGCAACTCCCTCACCACTAGGCAACCAACTGCCTAACGAAATTAAAACAAATCCAACCAAAGTATTTTTGTCACTGAGGCTGATGACGCCCCTCTGTGAATGTAACCGACATTTAAAAGGAAAATCCAATTCATTGTGGCTCAAGGAGGCAATCGTGTTGGCAATGCAGCACAGGGTGGTGTAAATCTGGCCTGGAGTCTAATGAGTGTACACAGACGCTGAAGCCTCGGCCTAAACGGCACCTCCTGCAGAGACAACATTACAGCCCACAGCCCTGCACTCAGCAAACCTCAATAAACACTGAGCCTCCAACGTTCGACTTTGATGACTGGAGACGGGAGCAGAGGAGAGAGACAGAAAGGGAGTGAGAGAATGGTGGTGACACAGATCTTCCCAGCTAGCATTCTGCCTTCTCTTCCATCAGGTTCACTTTGAGCCAGAATTAGAGAGCAGCCTTGCACAGCCTATCAGCTCCATCGCTCAAAAACTGAGAGACAAATATTTATAATACACAACCACAGAAAAGAAATGTGACCTTTTTTTTAACAAAATTAAAAATTGCAGAGATTTCTGCAAGTGTTACTTTGACATATTGTCTTATTCAGACAGCTTCAGACTTAATGTGCATAGATATGCATTGCTAAATATACTGTAGGGCTAAGTACCATACTATTATTCTATTGCTACTGCAAAATGCTTTAGAATATATGAAATATCTGCATTATTTTGAACCAAAATTATTTACGTTTGGGTAGAGGGCTCAGTTTGCATAAGTTTAGTTTAATGGCCAAGACTGCAATAACAAGGAACATATTACATATCGTGCAGCCTCTTGACAGCCTCTTACCTTGTCCGGTCTGTGCTTCTGGAACCCTTTCTCTGATGATACGACAGGCATCGTACACCGGGGTGGAGGGCTCAAACTGCATGGTCTTCACTACGTTGCACTGCCGCACGCATATCTTCAGCGACAGGGCCACCATCTTGACTTCTGCGCAAACAGGAGAGCAGATTAGGGCATTACCGACTCGAGGTCAAGTCGACTAGTTGGTTGATGACATCATCACAACACGCAGCGGAGGAACACGGGTGTCCAGCATTTAGCAACTTTTATTTAAAAGTTCTCTGTAACATTAACAGGCAACATGACAGTTAAACAAAACAAAACAAAGGCTAATGCTTTGAATTTTCTGGTAAAATTAAGTGTACAACTGAGAGTGGGAACAGCTTAAGCCGCGGCTGCATGAGTCCCAGCAGCGCTAACGTTAACCATGTTAGCTAACGCAGCCATTTTAGATGCCGTGCAGAACGGCGGTACTGTTACTGCACTTTAATACTGACTCTGTGCTGATTATGTGTCTAGAGTGAAGTACTTCCACACATGTGATGTGTGTCTGTCTTCTCTGCTTCATGTCTCTCGTCTTGTTGCGGTCCTGTGTTTAGTTTCCTCTCGCGCCAAGGTCTCCCCCTTCTTATGAAGGGACTATAATAATTGGTTAAGTCAAGGAACGCGTGTCAGCGATCAGAGGCAGAGATTGCATTGCGTACACAAGCGCGCACACAGAGAGAGGAAAACAACTAGTCGACTTCTCTCAGGGGGTTAGCCGATTTTTATGTGAATGCCCTAGTGCAGATACAACAGATCACTGAAGAGCACGGATTAATAATGCCAAGCATGAGAAAGAACACAAAAGAATAATGAAGCTGATCATGTGAGTAGTTATAATACCACTGACCACAGAAAACAAACATCATTTAGCTAACCCAAATACAAACAACATTACTGCACTCTGGGCCTGAGCAGTAAGATCAACGTGAATGCCCCAGGTGAGTAGATACGTAGTTAAACATGCTCAGATTATGGCAAGTTGTCTACACCTGTAGTAAGAGAAGGACTATGTGAGCTGAGCTTTACAGTGTAAAGCTTACAGTATCAGTTTCTTCCTGTTACTTAGTGCTTCCTGCTGTATTTTCACAGGATTAAAGGTGCACTTGTGCCCTTTAAAGGGCAGGAAAAGTAAAAAAAAAAAGAAGAAAAGAAACAGTCAATTGCCAATGAGGTGTTCAACACAGGCTTACTAATTCCCATTGGAACACCGAAGGCAATGCAACCTTTAGGCAAGAAGCACAAGTTTCCAGTACAGGTCGTTCTAGAAAACGCCCTCGAAAGTTGGAGGGTTTGGTTATTCAAAAAGTACAATTCTTGTCACCTGTTACAATAAAAGGTGCAAAGAATCACGGCAGAGGCTGTGTGTGATATCCCTGCTTTCTGACTGGCCATGCTGCGTGTCCCTGTAAATTCTCTTCACCATTACTGGCAATTTGATGTTGTTGACATTTTATTTCACCTCTTTTAGAAAGAAGTGTTAATATTGACATCCAGTGGTGCCTTTTTCAAATCAATGATGAGGATGAGAGACTAGCTGTGCACCAAACCACACACTTCTATAATTCATGCACATTACTGAATGCATTTCTAATACCCGTGTACTATTTTATGCATGATTTAGTGTGGTAGTACGCAGTTTGGAATGCAGGCATTCCTACTTTTCTCTGGCCAAATGAGTAACACACAAATGTGGCATACAAGCACTGTTTTTCAAGTGGGCCAGCATTGTGTGTGTTTTAAGCAACATGAGTAGCCACATATACCTGCTGTGTAGCTGTTGACAATTTGGCTCCATCAAATCAGATAAGAGAGATCCTTCCCCAACATCTGGAACTGTGACTCTTATTCATATTATATTCATATCCACATTAATACACCACCCCATACAGTTCTTAAATGTACTTCATACATCCATGTAACACCAGCACTTTATTGTCCATAACTGCACTTTATCCATTTCTGTCATACTGTTTTATGGTCAGGCGTTGCAAAAAGTATTATGAATGACTGTGTAAGAGAGAAACAAAATCTGAATGTTGACAAACATTACATTTACAGTATACAGTTTGTAATCCTCACCACACATACACAGTGCAGTGTCTTCAATTAAAGCAATCATGAAGGGAGAGACATCACACAAGAACCCAGGCCTCGCATCGTCACTGGACCTCAGAGCAGCTCTCTGCTCAAACCTCAAAGGAAGTCAAACCTCAAAGGAAGTCTACCAACACCAGGTCAGAGTGTCTAGTGACCCAAGTCTCTCCAGACTGTGTATGTGTGTGTGTGTGTGTGTGTGTGTGTGTGTGTGTGTGTGTGTGTGTGTGTGTGTGTGGCTAGGTGGGAAAGAAATTGAGACACCAGCGATTAATAATAATGTACAAAAAACTGAGTAAAGTGAATTATCACACTAATTTTCTGTCATGGTCTACAGATCCCCTTAAGTAGCCTTGGCTGCCCCATGTCTAAAACTCTAGTTCTGCCAATGGTGGGTTAAAATAGACAAACCTCTACTGTTAAATTAACCTTAAAGTTCTCCTGCTCTGTATGAAATCCCCAGTCTCTACAGTTATTCTCCAAAAATTTATGGCACAAAGGGTGACTGGATAAAACGGCTCAGTGTAACGAAATGTTCTGTTTGAAGTGAGTAATGTCTATCTGACACGTTCCAATAGGACTGGAGTAGATTTGATAGAGGAGGAGAGAGGCGAATAATCTTCTCTGACAATGGATTAGTACATGGGCCACCCCACTGACTCCATTCAGTACCTTCTCCTGCTGTCTTTTTAAACACACACAAACACACACACATGCTTATATACCTTGTCAGATTGTATTATAAAGTGTATTTGTTTAATTAAATCTTAATTTTTGTATACCAGTAGAAGAGCTGCTCATTTATGCCTACGATTTCTTGACATAAAATCATTAGGGAGTGTTTGTATTCTATTTAATTTCTTGCAAAGTTAACATTTCAAAGATCATTTTGTTACAGCAATAACAACATAACGTTCACAACAAGCCACATTGTCATGCTTTTGTGGTATCATAATGTTTAGATTAATTATTACAGCACTACTGTTTTTCTTTAGTTACACACACCCACACCCACACCCACACACCCACACCCCCCCACACACAGACACACACACACAGACACACACACACACAGACACACACACACAGACACACAGACGCGCGCAGTATGAAGTGGAGGTAATGTCTCTGCATGATTCCTTTACTCTTACTCAGACACACAGGGATCCTGTAGAGCCATCAGGTTCCAGATGTGAGGTTCAGTTGTAGCTTCCCCCAGGACACCTGATGGACCGTGGCAGATGGACAGTGCCACCCACAGCTCAAACCTGATGCCTGGTATGTGTGTGGTGGTGGGTGACGAGGGGGTTAAGTTTTCTCTGGTGCCCTAACCCCACCACCCCCAGAATGACACTGCCCTCCCCCACATGCTCACGCTATGTGACAGAGTGCTGAGAGAGAATTCCCTTTACTATGTCTTCCTCAATACATTCCCATAGCCTGTACACATTCCTCCCATCTGCTCACCTCGACAGACCTACTCCAGTGAACAAGTGATTCAAGATGAGCGTCAGCGCAGGCATGCTTTGAGGGTCAGCGTTCTAATCATTCAACTCTGAGATGATCTAAACAAAGTAAATACTGGATTTTAGAGCTGAGTTCTAAATGAGTTCTGCATGTCTGCATGTCAAAATTATTACACAAACGGACAAGTTTGTATGCTATCTTCACTTGGCAAAATGGCAATGAAGCATAGCTAAAAACAGCCATCTTGACATATTTTTCCATATTTTGATTTGTTACTATTGATAATACTGTATCAAACACAATCAGAAACCACACAGACAAGTCTTTTAGAGATTACTTAAATACATGCCGTTGTTTGCGGCAGAAGTGTGATTTAGACATGCATGTAAATGGTATGCATGCAAAAGTGTAAACACCAAACATTTCTTTCTTTTCAAAAGTACACATCCTCTATGGGGAACACACCCTTTTTTGTAAATTCCATTGATTTGCTCATTTTGGAACATTTGGAAAAATGAAATATAATATAAAATGTGCCATTATTATTTTCCCAAAATAAAAATACGGAATAAACAAAAAACTTCAATGCACATACCAGAGCTAGCAATTTACTCACCATTACATCACTATTGCTAATTTCAAATGATATTTGAAAGGCAAGCGAAACTGTACTTTGGTTAATAGATAACAGCACCGCTTTGAATGAAAACATAGAATTGCTAACAAGTGGTACAGATTAACCTGTGTTATGTGTTTCGCCTCCTGCGACCATTAGATTAGCTGTTCTTTCATCAAAGCCACTGAGTACAAATGAACAGTAGCAAATAATCAGTCCCAGCTGATTCTAAGATACCAAATTCACGACATCTTACACACACCACACACAAAAAGCATCTCCGTTTTCAAAGTTATGCATTAAAGTGGCTCTCTAGGGCATGCTCCTTAACCCTCTATTGCAGTAGAAACATCTAGTTATGCTGTTATATCCTGCTGAAAAAGCACTAAGCGGAGGCTTTGGGACTGAGACAAGAGCGTATGAGGGCAGGCTCTCTGGGAGGCTGCTGCCGTAAACATGGACAATTCAATTGGGCCAAGGAAAAGCAGGGGCCATCTGGATGGGAGTGCTGTGTGGTGATTTTCAGCAATAACAATAGCAGAGAGCATAGCTCTTGAGCCTCCTTATGAAGCACATGTGTATGTGTGTGCATCATTTAAGACCAGAAAACGATATGTCCTTTCTGAGAGTTGCGTAAAACCAGGTATTACAGTAAGGACAACGCACAAGGACTCTCTGAGAGACAGGAACTTTATCTAATTCAGACAGCCAGTAAAAGGAAAAACCTGAATAAATGAGTGGAGAAACATAACAAGTACAGATGCTTCCAGGCAGGTGCACTGAGTGAATTAGGCAACATCCTGTCATGCTCTGTGGCATGTATAAAATCCCAAACAGGTCCAGCTGACGTCAATATTGGATCAAGATGGTGAGAGGAACAGATCTAGACTTTGAAAGAGGAGCAATTATTTGGGCATGGGTGGCAAAAGCTTTAGTCACAAAGAATGCTTAACTCACTATTGTTTCAATAGAAGCAGTGAATAAAGTGAACTCTGTTTTTAGATATGTGGGAAAGATACACTATATGGACAAAAGTATTGGGACGACAGTTACACCAACAGGGACTTAAATGACATTGTATTCAAATACATATAGTTGCAAATGAGACCAACTCCATATTAAAGTCTAACACCTTCCACTTATCTTGGAAGACTTTCCACAAGATTTTGGAGTTTCTGTGGGAATTTGTGCCCATTCATTCTGTAGAGCATTTATGAGGTCAGACACTGTTGTTGGACAAGAAGGTCTTGTCCAGTTCATCCCAAAGCGATGGATGGGGTTGAGGTCAGGCAGGGTTCTGTGCAGACTAGTCAAGTTCTTCCACACCAAACTCATCCAACTGTGTCTTTATGGAGCTTGCTTTGTGCACTAGGACACAATCATGCTGGAATAGAAAATGTTCTTCCCCAAACAGCGTCCACAACGTTGGAAGCATGGCGTTGTCTTGGTTAATGTCTTGTTATGCTGAAGCATTAAAACTGCCCTTCACTGGACATAAGAGGCCACCTGGAATCAATAACTAAGGTGTGTGTACTTTAGGCCATATAGTGTAACAGTACATTGCAGGAAATTGTGGCGGAAAGCACACATTCAGTCAAGGACTATCAGTAAAAACAGCTAATTCCAACTACGTAAAGAGGGCTATTATAGTAGCATTGCAGTGCAGAAACCCCTCACTACGAAGAAGCACTTCATGCACATTTGAGAGTTTAGTGGTATAAAACCAGTCCCTAATCTATAAAGCACACAGTGATATGGTCAGATGAGTCATACTTTATATATCCTCCATAACTGACACCAAAAAAAATGGCTGCCTCTGTGTGTACCTCTGTTGGTGTGAGTGAGAACCCCTGATTTAGTGCACAGTCATTAGGTCTATGCACTTTTGTATTTATCTATGTTTCATTCATAAAAATGTACTTTTTAGTAAACATCAGATTTTCAACTGCTTTTGTCAGCATCATATAATATCTTTGATTCCCAGCCTTTTTCGTAGTTCTGCAATAAGTCTGCTTGCTTTCATTTTCTCATGCCCTGGTTGCTATGAAAGTCCAAAAATTTCTGAAAGTTTTTTACTCAGAACCAGGGCAAGAATTTGAACATTGAAGGACAAACCCCAGGATGTCCAGCTGTGATCTTTAAATACCGCTCTACAGCTGTGAGCTCAGAGAAATACCAATGGTGGCTGGGGGACGACTGTCAAAACAGTTCCACAGCAGAATGCTAAGCCTGTTTCTGCTTTGTTGGTGTGGTACTGTCATGCAGTTTGGAGGCTGACTAAGGAAAGTGATGAGTAATGGTTACTCAAATTCTCCATTTCACAGGTGTCTATCAACAAACTTGAATGTAACATAAATGAGCACACAAATAGCACAGAATATAACTAGGACATACTTGCATGTTTCCTCTCTCAGCAAGAATTAACACTCAATGTTTCTGTAAGTGCAAGAATGTATGTATTGCTGCCCTTCTTCTGATAACTAATCCTTAAATTACTCTGAATTGGTGTACTCTGGGGTCTTGCTTTGCACAGAGTGTGGGCTTAATCCGCTACTGTTCACGCTGCTGACCCACAACCGAGTTCAAACCACAGTACAGAGTTTGTTAATAACACATGGAGGTTATAATCAGGGAAACAACAAAGCAATATATAGACAGGAGGTACATAAAGAGAGACTCACAGGCCGATGCACAACCAACAAACTGTCTCTCGAAATAAAAAAGATGCTTGACTTCCGGGGAGCATGCTGTGATCACTGTGTAGAGTACCAAGTTCCTTGCTGTTCACATAGCAGAGGATCTCACAGTGAATGGCAATGGAAAGCTTAAAAGATTGTCTGGGTCTTTTTCCCCTCTGTCACAGAGATCTACACCACTCTGAGATTCTGTAAAGCCACCAGTATTGTGGATGACCCCACTCACCTCTCCCACACTCTCTCCTCCCTCCTACTGTCTGGCAAAAGGTTCTGTAGCATACAGGCCTTTACTGCCAGGATGGGAGTTCCTCCAGGCCATCAGACTCCTGAACCAGAACTGAATCAAAACTTTACTTCACAAGCAAACCCATCCCTGAACTGAACTGCTTCTCTCTGCTAAACACAAACACATACACACACACACACACACACACACACACACACACACACACACACACACACACACACACACACACA